>JAGFNQ010006557.1:113499-144462 GCA_024364735.1 Boesenbergia rotunda | reverse complement strand
CATAGATATAAGAGCGATTTCAAATGCTATTAATACTAGAAATTAAGGATCGGTTTTAAACCGCTCCTAAATATGGGAATAAGAGCACATCAAAACGCTATTAAAGCTTTAAATTTAAGAGTTGTTCAAAGCATGATATTTAATATTTCAATCCACCAAATCAATATATAACATTATTAAATAATTATCCTCCAAAACAATAATAAGAGTACACCAAATGCTAATATAAAATTACAGTCATCATGTTCCAAATTCAATAGTTACTAAAAGTACTAACATCAGACAAATATTTTTTTTCAAAATTCTATCTATCTTTATCTGGCTCTGATACTGGAGGAGATCTATGACCACTTTCATGTGCATTTGATGGAGAACTTCTATGTTGCCACATAATATCTACCAAGATAGTTGCCATCTGAAAAATAAATTTAATTTAATATATCATACTTTTATATAAGTATTTTTGAACATTAGTATTCAATATGTGATTACCTGTGTAGGTAATAATTCAAGCTCACGAGATCCCCCGACAATTCCAGATATCATACTTTAGATGACATTGGTAAAATTTTGAATTTGTTATTCATGCATCTGTCTCATCCGCTCCATTTCTGCCTATCTCTGTGCTTCCATATTTTTCATTTTTTCTTCCATTTCTCGCAACTTATCATTAATATCAGAAGTAGGAAGATTATCTTGTCTAAAAATTATTCTTCGATTACGCTGCTCTGGAAAAACTTGGCTAGGTAATACACCAGCTCCTAAACATCGAACACGACTAGAATGCTCTGACCCAAATACCTTCTTGAATAAAAATATATAATTAATATTGTATAATATTTAGTAATCTTAATAAAAATGAAATTCTAAATGGATACCGAAATGCATCTTCGTGTACTTCTGTTATTTGCGTTCCCTCAGGCTTGTCTCGGAGATGACGTTGCACAACTTTATTTAATTCATCCTAACACAAAAATTGTGTCAATAAAATAAATAGCATATTGAAAAGTTATTTCGAAAAGTTAAAACAATTATTACCTCAACTCTTATTGCTTCATCATCAACAAGAGCACCTCCTTTTTTTTTACTTTGTTGACCGAGATAAAATAGTTCAATGCAAGTTGGCTTTCTACCATTTTCCTGAATTTAAGTACAAAAAAAATCATTTTAGATTGAATATGCAAATAATAATAGCTCGAATACATACAAATTGATATTAACATAACAAATTGATCAAATAAATACATACAAATTTGTCTTCCAATAAGGGAATATTTGTTCGTCCTTGTGCATGAATCCCTCATTTTTTACTCTCATTTTCTCGATTTATTTTTGATATCCTCTGAAACAAAAAAAAATTGCAACAAATATATGCACACTAATATATAAAAATTAATCAATACAAGAACTACATTACAATAATTATAGTCCATTGCAATAGGATTAGTCTTACTATTGATTATGATATATTCTGTAATAGAACAAATAATAAACACAGATGCCACAAAAAAAATCAATGAATTAAAGAGAGATGAATGGAGAAAAAACGTGGAAAGAGAAAAACAATGAATGGAGAAAAAAAGTGGCAAGGGAAAAAAATAATGAATTAAAGAGAGCAAACACGCATGGTAAGCCTTATGAACAATTCACAAATACAAACCAAATACAAATTCCAAATACAAATTCCTAACCGGACGATCAAAAACAACTTACCCCTTATAGTTAAGATCCCACACAAAGCAACCACGCTCGACAACCTATCCAATTCCTTCAAACTTCCTCCACCTATCACAGCCACAAATCATGTAGAAGTAAACAAAACCCAAACAATATGGCATATACACCACCCTGAACTTACGGCATCAAAAACCAATCCAACCTAATAACAAACACCCTTGTAACACCTCAAAGATCAAGAACGGATCCAAACTCTGCCCATTCCAATCTATCAACCCGCGACAGAAGAACACACCACAACCAAAACCAAAAATCGATCCACACATAAAACCACCCAAGAATTGATACCAAACAGAGCAACCCTTACCTGGATCGCGTCGGTGTTGCTCCCCTCATCGAGAATCCAGAGCAACCAGCACTAGGGCACGACTACGAGAAGGACACAGTGATGCCCCGTGTACACGACCGACGCAAGTGCGAGAGGAGCCGCTGTGAGGGAAGAAGAACAGAGGCTCCGGACAAAAACTGACTTCGATTCAAGCAGGCTGGATCAAAACCACATGATCATGGGCGCCCCAACCTAGCCGGCGGCTGCTGCATCGCTGTCTCAGGGAGGTGGGCGATGATCGGAGAATAGGAGCGGTAATGGGTTGGTGGCGTGCTCTCCCTATCAGCCGGCGGCGATCGGCAAGAGTGTCGGCATCAGGCGTCGGTGATCCGAAAGGGAGGGGCTCCGGCGAGGATGTAGAGGGAGAAAAATGGCCGGCGGCAAGGGCAAGCAGGCGGCGCTCCGGCTTCCATCGCGTGCGCGAAGAGAGGAGGAGGGCGGCGCTCGGCGACGGCGCACGGGGAGAGGGTGAGCGACGGTGGCTAGGGCACGCGGCGTCGGCACTTAGGGGAGGGGATTAGGGCACGGTGAAAAAGGCACGGGCACGGGGATATATAAATAAAGGAGAAGTTTATAAATAAATATTCATATATATATATATATATTAAGAAAAATTAATCTTTTCCTCAATTAATTCATATCTAACCAATTTTGTATTTTGTGTCCAAATAATCCAACAAATACTCCCAGAAATTTCAAAAAATTATTCCAAAATTTTCATGAAATTATTTCCATGTTTAAACTCCTATTTATAGTGTTTATAATTTATATATTTATAAATTATATTATTATTATTATTCTTATTATAATTTATTAATTATTATTATTATTATTTTTAGAGCCGTATTTTACACGTGGTAAGGGAAAAAACCTGGGACTGGTGGTTGTGGTCAGTTAGCATCAGGTAGCAACAAAAATACAAATCTGTCTTTGGAACGGCGGGGCTGCGCTGTCGGTTGCTCGTAACGGATGAAATAAAATGTTGACTAACGGTAGGAGGGCAAAATTGTGTGATTGCTTGAACAGGACAACGCCGACAATTTCACCTCTGAAGGAGAGGAAGAAGTTGAGAGAGGTAAAGGCAGCGGCGCAATTTGGACAAGGAGGCAGCGGCACAATTTGGACAAGGAGTCCACAAACTTAGGTTTTTAAGAAATTAAACTCAGGTTTTAATTAAAAACAACTCACATAATATTACCAATTAAGTTGGATGCATGCAACAATAATGCTTTTATTTAATTTTTTAATTAAATAATTAAGTCAATAAAATTTTATTTTTAGAATTTAGATATTATATAATAATAATAAATATATAAAAATTTCAAATTAACAAAAACATAATTACAATTAAGTTGGATGCATGCGTAGTGTTTTTATTTAAATTTTTTAAGATAAATAATTAAGTCAATAAAATCTTATTTTTAGGATTTAGATATTATATTATAATAATAAATAAATAAAAATTTCATATTAAAAAATATTTGAGATGCTCCGATGTAAAATGTCCGGCATCACATTTTCCATAATATATAAATATATAAATAAAATGTATTAAAAATTTAAATAAATTCGAAGCATGGTACAAGTTTATTTATTGTAGGAAAATATTATTTTTTCACTATGTGAAAACCTAAAAGAGTATAAAATCCTCTGTAAATATTGAATGGTGATATACAACTCTGTATTTTTAAAATTTGATTAAAACATTCTGTCTTTTTTTGCATTATAATAATTGTAAATCTAAATTATTTTACCATAAATTTTAAGTCATATATGAGTGCTTTAATTTGAATAACATAAAATAATTTTAGTAGAAATGTTTGATACAGAATCGCTATTAAAAGTATCCAATATTAGTGGTTTCATGATTGTTTCTAATAGTTGTAGCAATAAGAGCGGTTTACAATCCCGGTTTATATGAATCGATGTTAAAACTATACAATTAATGTAGATTAAAAATCAATTGTACACAATTAGAGTAACAGAAGCGGTTTATAGCAATAGTTGATACAAATTTTGTTCAAAGAATCCAATAGGAGCGATTTGAAAATCGCTCCTAAACGTTAAAGCAATTGGAATGGTTAGTAACCCAGAACCGCTACTGAAAATACCCAATACCAGCAGTTTTAAGATCGCTTCTAATACTTGTATCATTAAGAGCGGTTTACAGGAGCGATTTTTTCAAACCGCTTTTGAAACAATTCAATAAGAGCAGTTTTAAAATTGTTTCAAAAAGGTTAGGCAATAGAAACGGTTTAATTCAAACCGATTCAATTGGTCAATTTTCAAGAGCGGTCTTATAACCACTCCTAAATAACCACTCCTATATAGGTATTTTTTTTGTAGTGCCCCTAGGTGAACTCAAAGACCTACTCTCCCGAGGCAGTCTTGAGATCGGGGCTAACTTTCCGAGTTGCTCTTGGATGTAGGTCATCTCGAATTGGTCTCGGTCGGAGGCCCTCCCTAGTTAGTCTCGGGATGTAGGCCCTCCTGAGTTGGTCTTGGTCAAAGGCCCTCCCGAGTTGGTCTCGGATGTAGGCTCTCCTGAGTTGGTCTCAGTCAGAGGCCCTCCCGAGTTGGTCTCGGATGTAGGCCCACCCGAGTTGGTCTCGGATGTAGGCTATCCAGAGTTGATCTCGGTCGGAGACCCTTCCGAGTTGATCTCGGTCGGAGACCCTTCCAAGTTGGTCTCGGGAGCTCGACTTCGACCTTTAAATACATTGGACCCAAACATGTAGCTGTCCTGTGCCACGTATCACCCCTGAGGTGTTCCCTATCAATACATAAATTTTATCTTAAAGAATTTTATCTTTTATTTGGTTAAAATTTAAAATTTTTGTAAAATATAATTTCAAATTAAAATTAAAATTATCATTTTTATTTGATATTTTTTAAAAAAATTAATTTTGATTAAGATTTGATTTTTTAAAGATATGTAATTATAAATTTATTTTTTAAATTTGTGTTTTTGAAGATTTATTATTTTATTTTTTGAATTTTTAAAATTTAAAGGATAAGAAATTAAAATTATTAATAAGTTTTGAAATGTTTTTAGTGCCATAAGAAAAAAAAATAGTAATCTAATTTAATTTTAAATTTTATCAAATGAGAGTTAATTAATAAATGTTCAAATTCCTAATTTAATAGTAAGATTCTTCGGCAATTTACCAAAAGGCGCACCCAAAAATGGGTATTTACCAAAAGGCGTCCCATGATTTCAATGTTACCAAAGGGCGCATATATTTTAGTAAACTTCCTCTTATACCCCTACTGTCAATCAAGTACTACATGCAATTCTCTTTCCCTTTCTCTTTCTCTTTGTCAGTAACGAATTTCGAGATGGACGTACGTACCTTTCTCAAAAAGATGTTCCTTTATATTTTGATAATAATATTATGGAACCTTTCTCAAAACAAAAAAATATTAAAATTAATTAAAATATTTTTATTAAATAAAAACTAAAAGAACATTTCAGCCGCCCACGTTGGGCCTGAAATGATTCCATTTCAGGCCCAACGTGGGGCTGAAATGTTTCCATTTCAGGCCCAACGTGCCCAATATTAAGGGTCTTTTCTCGATTCTTTGTTATTACATTTTAACACCTCGGAGAAGTCCAAATAAATAATGGATAGCAAATTTGAACTCCTTGTAACCTCAGAAATCCACAGGAACTGAAATTTTTACAATCGGAGCTCTCTAGGTCAATCAGTGGTCTTTTGGAGTCATTGGAGCCTGAAATGGAAAAATTTCAGGCCCACGCGCAGACCCAACGTGTGGGCCTAAAATTTTTCCATTTCAGGCTCCAATGACTCCAAAAGGCCACTGATTGACCTAGAGAGCTCCGATTGTAAAAATTTCAGTTCCTGTGGATTTCTGAGGTTACAAGGAGTTCAAATTTGCTATCCATTATTTATTTGGACTTCTCCGAGGTGTTAAAATGTAATAATGAAGAACCGAGAAGAAATCACACATTAGGCCTTTTAGGGTCATTGGGCCTGAAATGGTTGGACACCTATTGCATTGGTGATATCTAATATATAGATGTTTGGACACCTAAAATATCATCTCCTACCTCTGACCTCTCTATTCATATGAAATTTTCAGAAATCCAGATATGGGAGGTCCATCAGTGAGTTTTGACCAAAACTCACTGATATTTCTAAACTACTCCTATTTGATTGGTGATATCTAATATATAGATGGTTGGACACCTAAAACATCATCTCCTACCTCTAACCTCTCTATTCATATGGAATTTTCAGAAATCCAGATATGGGAGGTCCATCAGTGGGTTTTGGTCAAAACTCACTGATATTTCTAAACTACTCCTATTTGATTGATGATATCTAATATATAGATGTTTGGACACCTAAAACATCATCTCCTACCTCTAACCTCTCTATTCATATGGAATTTTCAGAAATCCAGATATGGGAGGTCCATCAGTGGGTTTTGGTCAAAACTCACTGATATTTCTAAACTACTCCTATTTGATTGGTGATATCTAATATATAGATGTTTGGACACCTAAAACATCATCTCCTACCTCTAACCTCTCTATTCATATGGAATTTTCAGAAATCCAGATATGGGAGATCCATCAGTGAGTTTTGACCAAAACCCACTGATATTTCTAAACTACTCCTATTTGATTGGTGATATCTAATATATAGATGGTTGGACACCTAAAACATCATCTCCTACCTCTAACCTCTCTATTCATATGGAATTTTCAGAAATCCAAATATGGGAGGTCCATCACTGATATTTCTAAACTACTCCTATTTGATTGGTGATATCTAATATATAGATGATTGGACACCTAAAACATCATCTCCTACCTCTAACCTCTCTATTCATATGGAATTTTCAGAAATCCAGATATGGGAGGTCCATCAGTGAGTTTTGACCAAAACCCACTGATATTTCTAAACTACTCATATTTGATTGGTGATATCTAATATATAGATGTTTGGACACCTAAAACATAATCTCCTACCTCTAACCTCTCTATTCATATGGAATTTTCAGAAATCCAGATATGGGAGGTCCATCAGTGGGTTTTGGTCAAAACTCACTGATATTTCTAAACTACTCCTATTTGATTGGTGATATCTAATATATATATGTTTAGACACCTAAAACATCATCTCCTACCTCTAACCTCTCTATTCATATGGAATTTTCAGAAATCCATATATGGGAGGTCCATCAGTGGGTTTTGGTCAAAACTCAGTGGGTTTTCAGAAATATCAGTGGGTTTTGGTCAAAACTCACTGATGGATCTCCCATATCTGGATTTCTGAAAATTCCATATGAATAGAGAGGTTAGAGGTAGGAGATGATGTTTTAGGTGTCCAAACATCTATATATTAGATATCACCAATCAAATAGGAGTAGTTTAGAAATATCAGTGAGTTTTGACCAAAACCCACTGATGGACCTCCCATATCTGGATTTCTGAAAATTCCATATGAATAGAGAGGTTAGAGGTAGAAGATGATGTTTTAGGTGTCCAAACATCTATATATTAGATATCATCAATCAAATAGGAGTAGTTTAGAAATATCAGTGAGTTTTGACCAAAACCCACTGATGGACCTCCCATATCTGGATTTCTGAAAATTTCATATGAATAGAGAGGTTAGAGGTAGGAGATGATGTTTTAGGCGTCCAACCATCTATATATTAGATATCACCAATCAAATAGGAGTAGTTTAGAAATATCAGTGAGTTTTGGTCAAAACTCACTGATGGACCTCCCATATCTAGATTTCTGAAAATTTCATATGAATAGAGAGGTCAGAGGTAGGAGATGATATTTTAGGTGTCCAAACATCTATATATTAGATATCACCAATGCAATAGGTGTCCAACCATTTCAGGCCCAATGACCCTAAAAGGCCTAATGCGTGATTTCTTCTCGGTTCTTCATTATTACATTTTAATACCTCGTAGAAGTCCAAATGAATAATGGATAGCAAATTTGAAGTCCTTGTAACCTCAGAAATCCACAGGAACTGAAATTTTTACAATCGGAGCTCTCTAGGTCAAATAGTGAATTTTGACACATTAGGCCTTTTAGGGTCATTGGGACTGAAATGGAACCATTTCAGGCCCAACGTGCCCATTTCAGGCCCAACGTGATGTTTTCTCGGTTCTTCATTATTACATTTTAATACCTCGGAGAAGTCCAAATAAACAATGGATAGCAAATTTGAACTCCTTGTAACCTCAGAAATCCACAGGAACTGAAATTTTTACAATCGGAGCTCTCTAGGTCAATCAGTGGCCTTTTGAAATCCACAGGAACTGAAATGTTTCCATTTCAGGCCCCAATGACTCCAAAAGGCCACTGATTGACCTAGAGAGCTCCGATTGTAAAAATTTCAGTTCTTGTGGATTTCTGAGGTTACAAGGAGTTCAAATTTGCTATCCATTATTTATTTAGACTTCTCCGAGGTGTTAAAATGTAATAACAAAGAATCGAGAAAAGACCCTTAATATTGGGCACGTTGAGCCTGAAATGGAAACATTTCAGCCCCACGTTGGGCCTGAAATGGAATCATTTCAGGCCCAACGTGGGCGGCTGAAATGTTCTTTTAGTTTTTATTTAATAAAAATATTTTAATTAATTTTAATATTTTTTTGTTTTGAGAAAGGTTCCATAATATTATTATCAAAATATAAAGGAACATCTTTTTGAGAAAGGTACGTACGTCCATCTCGAAATTCGTTACTGACAAAGAGAAAGAGAAAGGGAAAGAGAATTGCATGCAGTACTTGATTGACAGTAGGGGTATAAGAGGAAGTTTACTAAAATATGTGCGTCATTTGGTAACATTGAAACCATGAGACGCCTTTTGGTAAATACCCATTTTTGGGTGCGCCTTTTGGTAAATTGCCGAAGATTCTTACCTCCTTGCACGTGCGAGCGCTACGTTCTGGAGCAACGCTGCGAAGAGTCCTAATCCTTTGTCTCTAAATTTTATTATCTCTGTGTCTTCATCATTCTTCGTCGGCGACATATCTGATCGAAAATTAGACATCACTTACCCCTTTCTAAATTTTAATATCTCTGTGTCTTCATCATTCTTCGTCGGCGACATATCTGATCGAAAATTAGACATCACTTATCCCTTTCGATTGTTATCCCGAATCAAATTTAATCTTGGAGACACTATAAACCCAATAAGGATCGTTGATTACGATCTCGTCAAATTTTGATCGGAATTTGACGAGATCGCAATTATGACGATCCCCGATGAGTTCACCGTGCCTCTCAGAGTATAGTTTGATTCAGAATGACGGTCAAAAGCTATCGATGGTATTCGATTATCGATCGGACGTGTCGCTAAAGAGGAATAACGATTGTGAGCTTTGGAGATAAAAAATAAATAATATTTTTAATAAGTAATTAATTAATTTTTATTATGAGCGCTCGATTTATTCTTGAGGTTGATAAGAAGAATTCATGAATCAAGATTCATCGTTTCCAAATTAATTGATATAAATTTGTTAATTAATCCAATTTAAAAAATTGCAATAGTTGTAAGGAACTCCGTTAATTTGAGTAATTTGACAACCATACCTTAAAATTTGGGGCTGCAATTGGTGCAACAGTTGGGACTAAATTACGAAATAACTAAAATTTTAGGACCAAAGTGAGATCCTTCGAGTTCGTCACGACTCGCCGGGTAATATCACAGATCTCTTTGGAACATTCGTAGCCCAGGTCGAAGGTGGAGAGGGTTCCGTCGAACTCGAGAAACAGAGATTAAGAGATTATGATGCACTGGGTTAGAGCTGAAGCCTCGGATTTTGGCGGTAATCCTCCACTTGCTCGAAGGTGATCGATCGCCATTCACTCTCAGCCTCTGTCGTTGTTGTTCTTTTTTGTTTTTCGCAATTGATCTCTGGTTGCGCAAAGATATCTGATGGTATCCGTTGCCGTAGTGGCCACACAACCGTCAACGTTGGGAAATCGAAGGTCGTCGTGTTTGGAGGCTTCGCTGACAGGAAATTCTCGAACGACATCACGGTGTATGACATAGGTATCTCCGCCGTCAAATTTTATATTTAACATGATCGTGTACTTTTGCATGATCGGTCGGAAGGGATTACTTCTTTCTCAAATGTTATGGCTTTGGTCTCTGTTTAACAAAAAAAATGGCCATTCATCAATTACAATTGTGTTTTTCTTTCACTTAAAAAAAATTGTGTTTTTCTTTCTTCTGTGGCACTAGAAGTGTTTTCTAGTAACATAAGGAATTTTTCAGACGAGAATGTGATTCGAACTAAGTAATGACTCATTCTTCATGATCGCAATCACTAATTTTGTGATTTGGATAACCATCAACTTGATTGCCATCACTAGGTCAATGAATAAAGTCAATCGTTACTATCAACCAGATTGCAATCCCTAATTTTCTGATTTGGATAACCATGCAAGTTATAGATGTTATCTCGTCATAAGTTTGCAACTAATGGCACTTGATGTTTGAATGCTTCAATTTACTTGCTCCTTCCGTCTTAACTCTAAATTAAAGCTTGCTCAACACCATTGTTTTACCTTCTCTATAGTTTTACCGTCTACATTGAATAGGAGCTGCTATGCGTAGCCAGATTTTGTTCTTATGTTATGGGTTGGCACATGAGAAATGTAATGTCCATGTGGTTCCCCTATAATCAGATCTCTCTGAATGCTGTCAACTATAAAATATCATGCTAATGACATTGCACCCTCAACTTGTTATATTTGTCGGCAATACTGTCTTTTTAGGTTGTTGGAATTGTATGAGACCTGCCTCACTTATTGTCTGCAAAATGGACCACCATCCTTACAATTCACAACACCTTTTGTTTTTATTAAATGATTCCCCTTACAAGGTTACAACTTATTGTAGAGATATAAACCAAGGTACATCGTAAGTTGACATACTTTGTACTCTATTTGATCGAAATATTATTAAATTAACTATGTCTAGCTTCTTGTCTTCTTGCATACATTAGGAAAGCTCTCTTTAACATAAGAGTGCAACACTAATCAAGATCATGTCTATGAAATAAAAGCATGATAATTACACATGGGTGAAACCGTGAAACAAAAATTGAATTAATAGATCCCCCACAGGTATAATGCAGTGCTAAAACACTCAACTGAACAAGTAAGAGGACCCGGATTTGAATCCCAAATGGGATGAAAATCTTGGAGGTTGGCCTTTGAGTGTGCATAAACTATGCTCCGGATTTACCTGGTAAGCGAATCAAGGGGTAAGGTTGTCTACTTCCAGGATTAATCGGGCAAAGCCTGGACACCTCGATTATCAAAAAAAAAAAGTTAATAGAGCATGCAATATCTTCATTGGAAGTAGCAAAATGAGAAAATGAGTATTCTTTGTCTACACCAGCACATTTGCAACACATATAAAAGAAAGTTGAGAACTGTAGTGACAAATCTCTCTCGTGGGTTTTTTCTGCAATGATTGCATCAACATGCTATAGAAGAAAAAGGGGGAAGCAATGCACTCGACAAGATCCTAAGTTGGCATGCGCATCAGCAACATGAAGAAGCAAGAGAATTTGGAGGGATAAGAAGAAGATATTGCTGTGAAGAAAATGGAGAATCTGATTTGTGTAGAAGAAAAGAAAATGGAAGATTGGAGTCCATGAAACTCAAATAGATGAAGGTTTGAGGTTTGTTGGATTTTGTTGGCTATAAATTTGAAGAAGTCATTGCAGAGATTTGATACTATAGGCGATGATGTTGACCTTGAGATTGATTCCTGTAACGTGGATGTTGGAAGGAAATCTATGCATGAGGCAGCATAGTCACAATAAAATAGAAAGTCGGAGGAGATGCTAACGATTTTTGCTGCAGCGGATCTGTGATGCTGCTTGTTTACGTAGAGGTGGATGCATGATGGAGTCTTGTTGGTAGAGGGATTGTTGAAGACTCCTCGTTGGAAGAGGAACCTATTGGATTTGGTTGAATGAGTTCATATGAGAAGGGATTTGCTAGATCTGGTCACTTCAAATTGTCTACATGTTACTGCAAAGATAGGAACCATCGCATGTTATTATCAGATCAAGAGTGAGTTGGGATAAAGAACAGGATCTTGCTGTTGTGGCCTTGTTTTGGAAAACAGGAGGCAGTGAACTAGGGATGGCTGAGAGCTATGTCGTATCCTTGCTGAAGCAGGGTGATGTGTGGGTCATGCTAATAATGAAGCCTCTGGAGAAGCTTGTTGCATGAACAGTGAGGCCATGGGTCATGTGAGTGATGAGGGTGTTGGAGAAGCACATGGACCTGAGGAATCACTACTTGAGCGAGAAGAAAAGTGGTGGAGAAGGAAGGCTGACAATGGCCCCTAAGGGAATAGCACTGGAGACGGATCTTGCTTAGGGCTGTCCTGGGCTCTAGCCCAGCTGATTTTTTTTTTAATTATTACCTATGTAAATTTTTTTACTTAGCTCACTCCTTCCACACCCAAAGCCGCCCTAGGATTCGTCCCTAAATAGCACTTTGGAAAAACCTAGCCTAGAAAAGGTGATTCTGATACATAAAATTTGGGTACAAAAGTATTATATTGCCTTGATAAAATAACCATTAATCAAATACCTCTAACAATGATAATGACGACGCCTATGTACAAGTGGGATCTCCTCCTAGAGCTTTCTTTTTTCACTTTATTATTCTCTGTAATTTGTTCTTTTTATTGTTTTCTTACATACCTCAACTTTGCTTTGTGTGTAAATTGGTTCAAGATAACTATTAGTTGTTCTACTTGTAGAAAATAAGTTATGGTATACTCCAGAGTGCACTGGTGTTGGTTCTGATGGGCAAGTAGGGCCTAGTGCTAGAGCATTTCATGTTGCTATTGCTATCGATTGCAACATGTTTATCTTTGGGGGGCGTTCTGGTAGCAAAAGGTAT
This sequence comes from Boesenbergia rotunda, assembly GCA_024364735.1. Lineage (NCBI taxonomy): Eukaryota > Viridiplantae > Streptophyta > Magnoliopsida > Zingiberales > Zingiberaceae > Boesenbergia > Boesenbergia rotunda. Next base: position 131,461 of record JAGFNQ010006557.1, on the reverse strand, counting down.
GCATTTTTCTTTTGTTTCTTTGAGGATAAAGCGACACAAATATAGATTTTCTAATTCTGTTATTTATTTTCTATTCAGAGTAGGTGACTTTTGGATGCTAGATACAGGTATAATCTATTTGTTTCTTTTTCATAGCTTGTAAGCTCTTTAAGAAGTCTCATTACTCTATACGTAAACTTAATCTATCATAATTTGGTAGGATCATTCTGCATTGAGCTCTTTTTTTTTTATGAAATTTAATTGGGTTTCTTCCCAATAGCATTTCTGAATGTTAATCTTAAATCAATAGTTTCTTTGAGTTTAGCAGTTTTGAATTTCTACTGATCTAAAATTTCAGTTGATTTCGTATCATTACTGCAACAGCACAATTGTACTGTGCTCAATATCTCACTCAGTAGGTTCTACTGTTTCTTAGGTTTTTGTAAATTTTATATCTTTGCAAATTCTAGGAAGTAATTTCCAAGAATAAAAGTACATGCTTCATACTTCGTGATAAAGAACTAAATGGAACACTTAAATTGCATAGAAAATTAAGACAAAATTGATGAAACGAATTACTATTTTCATAAAGAGTAAAAGAACCCTTACTATCCATAGGAAAATTGATGAAACTAATAACTATTTCATAACTATCCATAGGAAAATTTTATTAATTGAAAACTTAATACATTTGTAGTGAGAACGCTTCTATAAACTTGAGTACAACCAAACTAAGAAAGAATTACACCAATTGCCAAATATAATCACTCAATCAAATCCCTACTAAATTAACAGATACCTATTGAAATTATTACCAAATTAGAAGATACCTATCAAATTAGAAGATGCCTTTTAAACTTTTACCAAACTAAAATATACTAACTTTTTGACATCACAATAACACCAAACTTACAACTTCATTAAAATATTACCTCTTCTAAATTGTAGATATTACCCAACTCAACTATTAGAAAATCTAAAAACTTCTAAAATCCATCCATCCCTAATTTAACTTAATCTATCCACCTCTACCTATTCACTACTAATTAATACCTACTCTAATTAATTTCTTGACACCACAATAAACAATTATCAAAATTACAATTTTATTTAAAAAAATAATTATCCTAAATTGGAGATCTTACACAACTCAACTTTTAGAAAATCTAGAAACTTCTAAAATTTATCCACCCATAATTTAACTTAAGTTGTCCATCTCCACGAAGGAGAGCCTTCGCACAACTGTAAAGTGGTTGTTATGTGACCTTGCGATCATGTCGTAGAAACAGGCTCTTGCAATGCAAGATTAGGCTGCATGCAATAAATCCAATATGATCTTACCTTTCCCCAGACCCTGCATGGCAGGAGCTTTGTACATCGAGCTGCCCTTTTATCCACCTCCACCTATTGACCGCTAATTAATGTCTGCACGTAACTAATATCCAACAAATCCAACCCCATTTCCTCCTAGTTCACAAACCCATCTGCAATTTATCTTGATGACAATAACAAAGAAGGACATATTGACGAAGACTTCTAGCCTTGTGTCATACATGAAGTCAAATATGAGAACCCTAAATACTAGGGAATCAACATCTAAACATGCAAATTTGGTAAAGAAAATCCCAAAGAAAGGTGCACATTCAAATAATACTTCTTCAACATATCCGTCTGACTTCTTATGTGAGTTGAGTTCAACGTGGGATGACAACAACAACAACCAAGTCTTATCTTACTACATGGGGTTAGCTATATGGATTCAAGGTGAGACAATAAAATAAAATTATTACTTATATATATATATATATATTATATATACGAATTTGATCTGCTGCGGACCGATCCCTGCGGACCGCATGCGCGACAACGGCTGATCGGTCCGGTGACCGATCAGGTAGCTGCCTGATCGGTCATGTACACCGACGGGTTCACCGCACCGACGGGTTCATCGCTACCCCCTAGGGTTCACTGCACCCCCTAGGGTTATAGTTTTGTTCGGGGGCGGCGGCCGAAGGCCGCCGATGGTGTCCGATCGACACGGGAGCGCAGCGCCGTGCATGACCGATCAGGGAAGTCCCTGATCGGTCACGCAGTGCGGTCCGCACCCCGCGGTCCGCAGCAGATCAAAACTCTCTCTCTCTCTCTCTCTCTCTCTCTCTATATATATATATATATATATATATATATATATATATATAAAAGAATAAAGTTAAGAAGGACAAGTAGGGTTGGGAGGGACATAAAATTCTATCCTTTACCCACTTTACCCCTACACATGCAGGATATCTTTTTGTTTTTATCCCTACCTTATTTACTTGATAGGGTGGGGCGAGGCATTGAGTCGAGGCGGGTTGTGATTATGATGCGAAAAATTCCCATCCCTACGCTTGTGACTACATCCTCTCCCTTCTACTTGATCAAAGTGCCTTGCCTTTTCTCTTCTCTTGTTTTATATCATTTCTTCCCCTCACCCGTGACCGACAAATGGAATCTTGTTGGAAACTCACAGGGAGGACTAATACATGGGTCAATGCATACTGATACCGGATGAGACTAGGTGAATCTCATCTAATATAGTCGGCATGAGTGGTACATTAGAAGATTATCTATGCCAGCTAGTGCCGGGTATAATTCTTCATTTGGAATGACAAATTTTAGTGGCACAACAGGCAATTTCAATTGTTGACTAGAATACAACCTCAATACACATTGTGTAATCTCAAACTTGTTTGTTTTGTTGTTTATAGATTATCAAATATTATGTTATGCATTTCTTTCTGCTGCATATTTAATTCATGCTCTTCTGAGCTGGCAATAGATATTTTGAAAACACAAATAGTTTCTTTTCCAAATAAGTTGCAATTATAGTGTATCTTCCAGATATATGGCAATGGTCAGAACTAACCAGCTTTGGTGATTTGCCATCTCCAAGAGAGTTTGCTGCTGTTTCAGCAATAGGAAACCGGAAAATTGTCATGTATGCATATACGCTGTTGCGATTCTTGCTAGATACCTTAGATGCCATGTTCAACTCTTACTCTAAATGTAGGTATGGCGGATGGGATGGTAAAAAATGGCTTTCAGATGTGTACATCATGGATACAAGTAACTACATTCTCTTGAGTTCGTTTGATTCTGGAACCTGCAATTAGTTTTTTTTTTAAATGAGCTATAACTCTTGGTTGATGGTTAAAAAATTTTAGTGTCACTTGAGTGGATGGAATTATCTATTACTGGCTCAGTGCCACCACCAAGGTGTGGACATTCAGCCACAATGGTTGAGAAACGATTGCTAATTTTTGGTGGAAGAGGTAAAGTATGCTTTCTTTCTTGAATCATGGAAGCCTATTGAAATTGCTGCCAATTTTTTAGATTTTCCTTTTGCTGCTAAATTCAGTCCATGGCTTATTCAGAATGAGAGTTATTCTTTTCTACCGATACACCTGTGTTGGAACTTTAGTGTAACATTTGGTAATTTGTGGGTAGAACTTGCTCTAATACCCAACTCATTGAAATCTCAGCATTTATGCTAGTTGTATAAATGCCTATCCTGTTCTTTTGTGGAGGTCCAGTTAACTAACACTTGTCAGCTATTTAATTTGTGCATATGATTACTGACAGTTCTTAGCTCATCTTTGACAGGAGGCAGTGGGCCTATTATGGGTGATTTGTGGGCCTTAAAGGGTATTATTGATGAAGGTAATTTATCACAAGAAATTCATTTAATTTCCACCTGGCACTTCGTGAAATGAATTTATAATACTCAGTGTCATCATATCTAGACTTGCCTTGATGGTGAAATATCAATATTCCACTAATGAATATGCTTGCAATTCTGATTTATTTCTGTATTTTTTCTCTGATCTTCCTTTAACCTTGTGTGTCTTGCTTGTTGAAGAGAATGAGACACCAGGCTGGACCCAGTTGAAGCTTCCTGGACAAAGTCCCTCTCCAAGATGTGGCCATACAATAACATCTGGAGGGCATTATGTATGTATAATTTGATGATAACTAATTCATGCTTGTTTCACTCTCTTATAGTGAAAATAGATAGATGAATACTATGGGTGTGATCAGTGGACTGAAGTGAGATACAAACTTGAATGAGCGCCTGCAAATATTTTGCACATTCGATGTGTGTACTTAAGTTTCATAAATAATGATGAGAATTGAGTAGTAGCTGCCAACATGTTAACTAGTGTCTTAAATTTATGTAGCCGTTGGATGTGAACTTGCTAATTTTAAAGTTTTCTATTTTGACTTTGTATAGTTTAATTTACTTCTGTCAGTTTCTTTTCAAGAACATGGCTGAGACCAGTAATTCATTTTGTGAGGGTTGAAATGAAAATAAGTGGGGAAAGTACCCTAAGACCAAAAAAAGGTAGAGAAAAGCGAAGGATAAAAAGTTGAAACAGCAAAGAGAGTAGTAGCAGCTCAGAATTTGTTGTTGCAGTATTGCCTATATGCTGGTTGCTAAAAGATAGCCTTCCTATGATACAGATAGACTCTCCAGGATAATAAGATAAAGCAACAAGTTGGGGGCACTTGGGCCTGAAGTACTCACAATCCTCCAACAGGCAAACTGGGTTGAGAAAACACTCCGTAAGGGGAGACCTACCAATTACCAAAATAGATACTTAGTTTGTTCAGTGTAGTCAACTTGTGGAAAGATGATAAGCACCTTAATCCTTGAAATGCAGAAGCAATACCAGTTTGAAATAGAAGGCTGCTTGATAGTAGTTTAGGAGGTCAACCTAAATGTAATTACCATGCAAAAATTCTCATTCTAAGTCGAGCCTTACACTCCCTATCCATTTTACCAATGCCGTCTTTTTGAAAAGAACAAGTATATCATCTTGATCAAAAAGAGACCAGATGATTCACATCACCATTGCAGATAATTTGGTCAGTCTGATAAACCAGTATGGAGCACACCAATACGGGATCAGAGAGCTTTCACTTGCTTGAGATGAAATACTCAAGACGCTAAGAAGTAGGAGCCTTGAAGAAGCAATTATGTTAATTAGTTTTCCTGCTGAGAAGTTTGTGTGATTGTTCCTGTTTCTAAATTGTTTAGACCTCAAGTTGAACTTAACAATGCTTTCTTAATGATACCCATTGTTTACTTTATTTTGTAACAATCTTCATTTTCAACAAAGGAGAATTATGTAACTTTGGTAAGATCTTGTTATTTGCCAAAATGCTTACAAAGGTTGATCATATTTCCAATGTTTACTTTAGTATATGGTATTTTCTTTATCTTTTGGCCTTTTGTTATCTTTGGCATGTAAAATAAGGAGAAAATGAAGCCAAGAAAAAAATAGTCCCTTGCATATAATCTTGCCTTTAGCTTATAAAATTTCTAGAGATGCCATATTGTAATTTGTATCCTTCTTCCCCCTTATGCATGCGTAGTCGAATGGCCAAATTTGCTGCATTTATTAAATTGTATATTCCATTCACACGTGTTGTCTGCTATTTGCACGACACAGCTCATTTCTAACCAGCATCATACCTAACTTATCTTTCTAAACAGTATAAGAACATGTGTTCAGCTGTTGCTGTTTGGTGGACATGGTACTGGAGGCTGGTTGAGTCGATATGATGTTTATCACAATGACTGCATCATTCTTGACAGAGGTAAAAGTTTATAATGAATCAATTATTATTTGTATGCAGCAATGGTGGAAAAGGTATTATTAACGCTTTATTAGGTAGATTCTTGGTTGCATTATTTGTCACATGGAGTATTATGATTTTGTGTGTCACATGGAGTATTATTGATTTTGTGATCTCTTGCATATTTCTTAAGATTTGACATGTAGAAAAATTGAAACTTGTTTCATTGTGAATTCTTTCATATTATTATTCTTTTTCCTTTTTGTCAAACCATGTTCTGTATTTATTTGCCATCTAACGAAAAAGATCCTCTCTTTTTTTTTAACGAAAAAGATCCCTGCGAGGGGTTTCAATTTGTTGCTAGAACATACATAAAATACTACTTTTGGCCAAGGTAATGATGCTATGCCTTAATTTTAAAAAGTTGTTGCTTTATTTTCTCCTTTAAGCTTTTATAATTTTGCATCTTTGTGCAAGCATGACTAGTGCCTCAGTCCATGTCAGCGTTTAGTCACTCAGATTTAGAGGTGTAGTGAGCGAGACTATGTGCTTTGACCACACTTTGTATTTTATATTGTTGGGAGATTTATTGAACTGAAGGCAGTTTTATCTGTGCACTTGCATAGTACCATCTCTGGTGTTTAGATGAAGTTTTGATGTATCAAATGCTCACTTCTACTGTTACAGTGTCTGTTCAATGGAAACGGTTAGCTACCAGCAATGATCCTCCTGCACCTCGGGCATATCATTCCATGACTTCTATTGGTTCTCGATATCTTTTATTTGGTGGGTTTGATGGGAAAACCACGTTTGGCGACATATGGTGGCTTGTTCCAGAAGGTATTTCTTGCTGCTCTTTAAAATTCTAGTATGCTGAGACAGTTTTTTATCCATGATATTTTTCATAGGAAGATATTTATATGTGTGGGCTTATGTTTGCTGCTTTCCTATTCCTTCTTTGACAGATGATCCTATAGCAAAAAGGTTGCAGTCTGCTCCAAACCCTCCACCTGAAACCAAGCCCGTTGAAATGATGGATGGGCTAGCAGAGTCCTTGCCAAAGGTAAATAAAGCTTGAAACATGAACTAACAGTTTCTGTCTTATAGATCATTTGTTAGGCTTTTGGTTGACAACGGAACTTTTTTGTGTTTATTTTGAAGGAAGTCCAGAATGAGCAATCACCCCTAGTTGAATTGCAAAAGAAGTTAGGGATTACTCTTTCTTCTTCTACTTCTCAGGTTCCTGTTGATGTACTAGTAAAGGTGTCATTATTTGTGCTGGTGGAGAGTGACATTCTATTGTTTTCTATGATAGACAAATATTGTGGAAGAAGAGGACGACGAAGAACTAATTGAATTGTCATCGAAGTTATCTGGAGAAGCATTGAGTACCCAAGATCATTACTCGTCAATGAAGGTACGTGTTGTTTGTTGGATGACGTAGTGTGCCATTTGTCTTATATGTGGAATTAAATTATTGGTTTGTAATTAGATACTACGTGAATATTGGAAAAATGCAAGTGCAAGTACGATCCAGTTGCAAGAGCTTGGACCACTTTTGCGTGATTATCAGCGTCTCATAGTTAATCAGCTGTAAGTTTTCTTTCTCAACGAATCACCTTTCTGATTGACTTTGCAATGAACTATTGCTCTCTCATTAGAATGCTATACTTGGGACAATGAATCATAAAAGATAACTTCTATTCTCTATCCCAATTAGCAATGTCTTGAAATTAAGTTTATCTTGTTTCCTACGTGATTAAACTCGAATTTTGACGAAAAATGCTAGAAGTAAAAAGTTTATATTTAGTAGAGTAAAAATGGAATATATGAAATTTAAATTTAGCATTATTAGACATAACGAGACAATTATTAAAATAGGAGATGACTAGTTGAGTTGTCTGTAATGGAAAGTTTTAAGTATTTATGATCATTTTTGCAAAAGGATGGATCTTACCTATAGAATACAAGAAGAGTGATTGAAATGGAGGAGAGCGCCAAGTATTCTTTGATCTCAAAGTACTTCTAAGACTTAAAAGAAAGTTTTACAAAACGACGATTAGACCTACTATGTTATATTGAGTTGAATGTGGGCTATGACATGAGCACAAGATGAGAGGTGCAGTGATGAGAATGTTTAGGTGGATGTGCGGACATACAAGGATAGACAGGATAAGAAATGAAAATATCAGGGTTGCACCTATTGAGAAAAAACTCTAGGAGACATATTTAAGATGGTATGAACATGTACTTAGATGATCAATAAATGTTCAAGTTAAGCAACGTGAAACTATGATAAATGTCCATATCAAACGAGGAAGAGGAAGACTAAAAATGACTTGGTTAGCAATAATAAAATAAGATAAAATTTATTTAAATATAAATAATAATATAGTAGAGGATAAAACCTAATAACTAGAAGGATCCATATAATTGGTCATATCTAGTGGGATAAGACTTTGTTATTTTTGTTGTTTCCTACATGATGTAACCTTTGTAGACAAACCTTGAGTTAACAGAGTATCAGCACAGGATTAAGACTGGAACTGTGTAGGGATTACAATAGTCTCTCCTTTGCGAGTAGTGAAGATGATTAACATGAAGCCTATAAAATATAAAGTTAATATGTCGTGCCTGCTAATTTCATCGTCTCTTACAATATTGGAGGCCAAGTCAACAATCTATTTTCCAAAACTCTGCATATCTGATTAATTTATTTCATTTTCGTTTTTCAAGTGAGCTTTTGATTATTGTCGGACTGAAATTTTACAGGGAATATCTTATATCTGATATGCCATCAATCACAACGAACCTTACTAGACAACACCGTTTTTTCCATTTGCAAAGTGCTTCCCAGGTACAGTTCTCAGTGTTCATTACTCATTTTGAGTAGTGTTATTTACTTGCCTTTGTTTCTTTCTCGAGTTTGTTTTCTAAGCATCCCAGTTGAACGGATAGTAGCTTCCCTTTGGGATCAACGTATGCAATAATTTGCAGATTCAGATGTTACATTTCCGAGACTTGCTAATTTGGTGTATAGAATATTGCAGTTGCGTATGGATGACATTCCTAAGCTTCTAGACGAGTACAGACAATTGGTCTCTTAATTTTGGAAAGCGGCTTGTATTTGTCATATAATCAAGGTGATTGTTGTTTACTGGAGGATTAATTTTATTAAAAAAATAAATGTCAATTCTTATAAATAAAAACTTTAATTAATAATTCTCCTGCCATTCGTGCTACTGCATCTAGGCTTCTGTTGTCACAGTGTACTTCTGCATGGAGTTATTCTTCAAAGTAAAAAAAAAATGGGTGTCTCTGGAGCTGCTCAATCAGAAGTTGCAGGCTAGCAGTCAGCAATAGTACTCTGGCGGATCTGCGATGAAATCTACTCTCAATAACTCAATGCTTAAGCAGCAATCTATGAGATGGAAGGCATTCTTCATGTTCAACTTTTAACACTTTTAATTTCTCCCATTTGTGGACTTTGCCATGGCGATTTCTGTTTTAAATTGAATTCGATAAATATTAGGACAAAATGTATTCATGTAACTGATTGAAACATGTTTCGTTTATTTGAACGCACTACTACTTGTGGTCGACTGCACTAGACACCATTCTTTTTCATCATTTGTTGCTAAAATCCAGTTGTTCTTTTAGCTTATGTAGGGATTTACTCATCAGTCTCTGTTGTAGCTAACCCTCGAGTCTCAATTATTCCTTCCTCATCCGCCTAAGCGTTGCATTCTCTGAGGGCTCCCATTTTCCTGGTTGATATGCAAGCTCCTGGGATAAAGTGCTCCTATGCATGAACAGGTCCACACTTCAAATAATCTCTATTTTTTCTAGCAAACGCATAGTCGCAAACTGTAACATTGTCTGTTCCAACAAGTTCAATTGTGTTTTCTGGCAAATGCATAGTAGCTAACTGAACATTTTCTGTTCCTACAAGTTCTCAGTGATATATTTTAACCCAAACTTATGGTTCTAAAGACATTGTACGCCGTGGTGAATAATTCCACGTACCGATTGGCATGCTGTTCGTATAGTAGATGAGATTCGCGAGGTAGTGTGACAATTCATATTCCTTAAAGTAATATAGTGGTTTTCATTAAAATTCTGAATTACTTCACCTCGTTGAGCTTTAACTAACACTGCATGCAGAAATTGTCTTCGTACCCCCCAAGCGACTGCAGCAGAGACAGTGAAAAATCACACATCAATCAAGCCGACCTGCCATCCTCCAGAGGGGCCCCGGAAGCGAGCTGGTGCCAGTTCCCTCCCACAGGACTCTGTCCCTCCGGAAAGCAACAGGTAGAAGCAAATTCTAAAAGCACACTAGAGGCAATAGAAAAAAAAGAAAGGGAAGCAAGTGAAATGTCAAATCGATGATCAGCTGTAAACACAGACAATGGTTACTATGAGGCCGGGCTTCTCCACCGACCAGTACCACTACCTCAACAGATTTGATGGATCTCCCCAGAGCTGAGTGTGGGGGCGCAGCACAGAGAGAGAGAGAGAGAGAAGTCTCCTCCAACACGACAGTGCCAACCAAGGAGCTCCCCAGAGCGCTCGCTCGCTCACTCACTCTCCCGAGCACCATTATTGATGGAGCGGAAAGGTAGCGTGCGAGGGCCCCCACGAAAGAAGAGTCCCTGCTTCAGAGGCCTGTCGGTTAGTATGACATCCTCACTCCCTTTCTTCGGTATCAATCCACATCGATTGGTGCCTTCCTTGCATTTTCACCAAATGACTGTTTATCTACTACTGTCAAAGGCTTACTAGTAAGGACCACACTCACTCATTCGCTGCTGCATGCAAACGCAGACAAATAGTACAAATAGTACTGCCATGCCCACACACCAGCGCCATTCGCTTTCACTGCCAGTGCCTACTAATTACACTGGTGGTTACGAACATACAAATTATCAAATTATCTTGATCGCCATTCCATGTGTCTCAAAAACATATTGTGTAGATTGACTTAGGACTACGCAACTGCACGAGGGGTCACGTGGTCTTCAGGCCCCCATGGTATCTCTCTTTGCTGTCATGGAGGACCCTTCTTTCCTTGCCTGCTAGTTTGTTATTGACTTATTGTTATTATTATTTTTATGGAAGATGGAGGTTGAGTTGTATAGGAAATGGCAGTGGCTGAACACTAATCATTGCATATTTAGTTGACAAAATAGGCGCAGTTTCAGTATTTGAATTGGCACGGTGGTTGGATCCAGGTAGATTTCTGATCAGAAATGATTGATGCTTGTTTATACACATTTGGTTTGGATCAGTATTTGATTGTGTCGAAAATTTAAAATGTGCACTTTTTTTTAACATCAACCAGGATATTTTTGGCACCCCATGGATATTTATTCTAATATATTTTGAAATTAATTTTCAATGGATATAAAATATCTCGTTAATTCTCTAACTTTTCCATACAAAATATCATTGAATTAGGATAAATATCTTATAATTTATCCGTCCATATCTTATATTTGACTGTTTTGTGATAGGTGATATCAATTTTATTGTAAAAGAATATTTTTATTTTCTTTGAAAACCCTTGTAATGTCAGTTAAATTTAGCCCGCATTTGCCTTTAAACTTATCTAAATAAAAGAACATAGTTATATCAAGGTCTCGTTGATAGAACAACTCCAATTGTCTTCATCTGAGGTGTCTTGAAGGCGAAGAAAATCTCTGTCTAATTTTAGTTACTTAAAATTATCAAAATCATCTACCACATCTATCAGCAATTTTGTTTTTTTTTTAATATTTAACCGGTTGAGTAGCGTCGAATTTGGGATAACAAGCTTGATCTTATCAGAATTTCTTACTGGTCATCAAGGTAAATCGAGAAACGCTGTGATGGATGATCCAGAAGTCCAATAGTCTAAATGGTGGGAATAATTTTTACAAAATTTAATATAGTTAGGATAAAAGGATCAAATTTTAATTTTGATAAATTAATAATTTTTTAAATAAATAATTAATCTAAGAATATTAAATTGATGAGTTATCTATTGTTAATATTTCTCGATTTATTTTGATAGTCAATAGTAAATTTTTATGAGACCAAGTTAATCATCCTAGGATTAGTTGTAGAGTGTCGTTGGTATTCTATGGAAAAATAACACCTTTATCTTATGTTTTGTTGCAAAATTATTTTAGCTTTGCTTTTAGCTTGTTTCTTGAAATCATTTATCTTTATATGGACTTAAACTTTCTATAATTAAAAAAATAAAAATAAAAGCATGAAATGACTTTAGAGACTCGATCTAGAAGTACAACATATTGACTTTAGAGCCGCTTTTAATTTTAAATTTGTTTTACGAATCTAACTTAATTAAAATTAAAAATAAAAACATAGGACAACTGTAGAAGCTTTAGGAATATTAGACAAATTTTTAGATTTATTAATTAGTTAAAACTGTTATATAGATTTAAACTAATTAAAAATGAAAGACAAAGACGTAGAACGAGTCAAGAGGTTTGGAGGAACAGTGTAGACTACTTGCTGTGAAGTTCATTAGTATACTTAATGTAAAATTTTTTGACTAAAGACGCTATATGGTTCTAAAAACTTCTAAAAAAAAATCATAATGAGAATTATATATTGAGGTTTTTATTTGCAAGCCTCAAAGTATATAATTAACTATATAAAATCAAAAAACTTCTAGACAATTCACATTAACATTTGATAGATTATTCATTGTGTTAAACTGTTTGACTGATGAGACTTTTTCTATATTGTGATATAAACGTTTAAAATATACATGCAAATAATATCTAAAAAATTTAATATCATATGAAATTCTCAATTTTATTAACATTTCAAATTTTGATATCTACATAAAGTATGTTAAAGAAAAGACAGAGAAATAATTGTAATGATATTTTAGAACTATTAAATACAGATATTTATGAAGTATTCTCTAAGACATTTTAGAATAAACATATATATTTTATTAATTTTATATACTGATCCGGGCGAGCGGTTTTTTAGAAGGATTGGGGGCTCGATCGGGGCCGATCTAGCATGACCCGAATCAGGAAGAATTAAACCGGGTTGCCCTTGGTTACACGGGCTGGGCCTGGGGCTCAGACAGTAAGGCGCTCGGGGTCGGTCGCCCGATGTCGGCGCTCGGGGTCAGTCGCCCGAGGTCGGCGCTCGGGGTCGGTCGCCCGAGGTCGGGCGCTCGGGGTCGGTCGCCCGAGGTTGGGCGCTCGGGGTCGGTCGCCCGAGGTCGGCGCTCGGGGTCGGTCGCCCGAAGTCGGGCGCTCGGGGTCGGTCGCCCGAAGTCGGGCGCTCGGGGTCGGACTGATGGACCCAAAATAGACTGTTACGAATGTGAGTCTCAAATTTAAATATGAATGAATGCTGGAAACCCTTTTTGCAATCAAAGAAGAAAGGCGTAGTAAAGGGGCCACATGTCGTATTTTTCCAAGGGCTAGTTGAGAGTTGTGTGATTCGAGCTTGTATTTATGTGTCGTTGATAATTTTGGGTTTCAAATAAGTAATTGGGTTTTGGGTTGTAAATTCGGAATGGAAGCACAATGAGAATAAAGGAAACCAAACTAATAAACCAAACAAGATGATAGCAATTAATAACTCAATCACCGGCAACTAAATCAATCAATGCAATGTTGCAAAATTCGGGAAATCAAGCTGATATTAGATCGATTCTAGTGCTGATTGATACTATGCAGAGATTTTCCTAACAATTACCTCTTATGACCAACCACATGCAAACAATCCATAAACAACTAATACAAGGTCAGTGCCAAAACTTCCCTTGACCCAAGTGTAGAAATGCAAGCTTAACTTGCTGAAAAGAAGATTTCAATTCAAAACCGAGCTGACTACGAAGGAAGCTGATTTCAAGCTTAAAAACACATTAAAATTTACATTCAACTTGGCACAAACTAATGCTGGAATTTCACTTGAAACATGGTGAAAAAGTGAAGCAAACTTGATACACAAAGAAGGTGTTCATGTGCCTAATTGAGACCACTATTCCGAGACACATCACATGCAATTGAAACTGATTTCAAGTACAACCTACTTCTGATACCAATCAGTGCAGAGATTCAATCTTAATAGTACATTCAGAAAATCAGCAACATGTGAAGTCACTGCTTTTCATGTGCAGAATTCGATATGCAGAACCCATTCAAAAGTTGAGCTTGATGTGGAGAATTTAACTTGATGCAAACTTTCAGAATTGCTAATCTAACACGCAGGATAGAATAGAATTCAGAACAACCAAATGCAAAGCCAGCTACTTAGTTTAGCTTGATACAAAATCTGTGAGTGTTTACAGCTGCACAATTCAGAATTGAATTGAGTACAAAAATAACTGCAGAATTTCAGATATCATGAACTGGATGCAAGTCAAACAAAGCTACTGATATGAAGTAAATGGAGGTGAAGCAAACAATTAAAGTTCAAGCTTCAGAAACAAATGAATGTGCTGATGGACTGATACACAAATTGAAACTTAATACAGAATTTCAATCTGAAAACATGGAACAAGGCATTCAGAAACTCACAAAGCGATTTAGATCAATTATACCAAACTAATATCAGAAATGATTTGGAATTGAACTAGACTAACTGATATGAAATGCCGGAGCTAAAGGCTGATACGCAGGGTTAAAAGTCTGATGTGCAGCATGATTCCATTTCAGCAGAGCAATGCAGAAATTAAGCTGATTCTTGCTGGGATAAATTGAACGTAAATGGAGCTGACATTAAGTGTGAGAGTTCACTAAGAATTGAGTTTAGCTTGGTACATCTCCATATTGAATTGTTATTTGACATGAAATCAGAAGCTAACAGCTGAATACGCAGGAAACCATTTAAGTGCAGAAATCGAAAACTGAAAACAGGGGATAGCGGAATTCAGGAACTCAATATGAATTGCTATGCAAGTGAAATAATCCGTAAAATAAATTCAGAAGATGAAAACTAAGCTAGCTTGATACGCAATTCAGAAACTCAATTAAAATTCTGATACGCAGAAGGTAATAAAAAAAATTGAACAGATAGCAAAATTTCAGAAATGATACGCAAACTATTAAGCAGGAAGTAAACTAAGATTAACCCGATTGTTCACTAAACAAGGTTCCTAGTTAATTAACTTGCAGAATTGAACACTAACTGAAGCCAAAACAATTAAGAAACTGAAACTAAAAATTCTGATACGAATTCAGTAATGGAACAGAAATGACAGAAATGAAATTACAGACTAGTAACTGAAAATTCAATAAGAACTAAACACCGATCTCTTCCCTTAGCTCCAGTACTCCTTGCTCGTCACACAAGGGTGAGCCTCGAACCCCTAAACTCAACAAAACAATGGAAAACAACCTCTGTGAATCGATTCAATCCAACTCGGCTCAAAGCTGAAAACAGCAATCGATCAACTCAATCTCGCTATGTAGTATGGCGATGATGATTTGGGGATGTTCTGAGCTCAGCCGAGGACCCTCAGGCTAACTCGGATGGATGTGAAGTGGCACAAAACGAGACCAAGGCGATCAACTCACAAATCTGACGAGACCCTCAATCATCTCTGTTTTTGGCCGGAATTGAGCTGGAATCCTCACGGAGAACTCTTCCCAATGATCTAGAACTGGATCAAGGATCAAAATCAATGTGGTCACGCCCTCTGTTGAAGAAAATTACAATAAAAATGAAGAACAGCTAAAAAACGCGAAGAACTGCAGAAGCTACGGCGAGGACGCGACAAGGGAAGAGCTGCGGGTGAAGTTGATTAAATACATAAGCATGAATGGCCCAGATTTATCGGAGGGAATCCAACGGCTGATCTTCATCTGATCTGAACCAAACTTTGATGATGTTGATCAAGGGTCAGGATTTGCCTTGTGGTAGCTCGGATCCTCCAGATTTGCAACGGATGGTCCAGATCAACCTAATCTGTGAATGGACGATCTAGAGCCCTCCGAGCTTGATCCAACGGTTGGATGATCTCTGATTGGGATGAAACCTTCAGATCTTGATTAGAGTGCTTGATGAACCCTAACCCTAGCTTGGATTGCTTCAGATTGTCCCGGATGGCTCAGATCTAGCCGCTTTTGAATCGGACGACCCGGATTAATCCGAAGCTTGATAACTCGATCCGGGTCCACTTCCGACTCAAGTTTGACCCAGTATGCCCTAGGTCCATGAACCTTTCATGCCTACAAAAATAGATCAAAAATTTAGTGGCCAAATAATCCAAATATGTGTAAATTTGCAATTAAGTCCAAAATAAGACAAAGTTCTAAAACCTAGGGTAATTTCACAATTAAGCAAGAAAAACATGGGTCAAACATGAATTTTAATAATTAAAATAATCAATAAAATGATACTTATCACGGACCCCCGAAGTCGAGCGTTTGGGGTCGGTCACTCGAGATCAGGGGCTCGGGGTCGGTCACCCGAGATCGGGCGCTCGGGGTCGGTCACCCGAAGTCGGGCTCTCGGGGTCGGTCACCCGAGGTTGGTCACCCGAGGTCGGGCGCTCGGGTCGGTCACCCGAAGTCGGGCGCTTGGGGCCGGTCACCCGAGGTCGGGCGCTCGGGGTCGGTCACCCGAGGTCGGGCGCTCGGGGTCGGTCACCCGAGGTCGGGCACTCGGGGTCGGTCACCCGAAGTCGGGCGCTCGGGGTCGGTCACCCGATGTCGGGCGCTCGGGGTCGGTCACCACAAGGTGTAGGAATCGAGTCCCCACTCACCCGACCAATTCAGCCTGAAAGCTATGGCTAGCCGACCGAATAATTGCGGCCCCATTTTTGTCAATAATGATGTAGCAGATCTCTGACATAATCATCACCTGACACAGTCACCTGACAGAACCGCCGACTGTTAAGTAGAATCAGAAGAAGCAGTTCAGACAGGGTGTCAGGCGGCTGTGGCAGTCTCACAATGTCAACAAAGCTGCCATAGAGTCAGTCTGCTAACTGACTCATCCTTAATGAGACAGGACATCTCTGACATGGCAGAGAGTTTTCCTCCCCCTATATAAACCCCCCTTGGGGCTCCAAAGAAGAGATCGCTGCCATTTTACAACCACACCATCACTTTGTGAGCTACCTTTTGGTCCGAGCCGAGTGACTTGAGCCTAACTCCTATTCGGCCCGAGTCCGACCCCCGAGCTACAACAGACCGGGTCGTCTTGGTCAGACAGAGTCAGTCGAGTGAGAACCGATCTTCGCTTGTCGACAGGATCAAATTTGGCGCCGTCTGTGGGAAATCTGCCTGATCGAAAGCTGAAGATGAGTCACTGCAATCGGGTGGCCGTGATGCTCTCACAAGAGGACCTTGATCTGCTGGTAGAAGCCAAAGCCAGAAAGTTGGCAGCAGTGCAACAGGCAGCTGCTCAACCCACTCAGGCAGGACCGGCCGAGCCTAGGGCCCGTGTGGGCAATGAAGGAGGAGTTCGCCAGGAAGACAGTTCTCATTTTCACCGAGCACTGTTTGGCCCAACGGAGGAGGCAGGACAGTCTGACCCTCAGGAAGCTTCTTCCAGTCAAGCCAGAGCCAACAAAGGGAAGGCTCCCCTTCTGCCGACCCCGGTGGAGCGCACTGGGTTTCCCTTTTCCAGCCAAATCTTACAAGAGCCAGTGCCCAAGCATTTCAGACTCCTGTCCATCCCTGAGTACGGAGGGGCTACTGATCCAGAAGAGCATCTAATGAAGTTTGAGAATGCCTCGTTGCTGCATCAATATGCAGATGGTATCAAGTGCCGAGCCTTTTTGACCACTTTGGCAGGGCCGACTTAGCGATGGTTTGACAGACTGCCGGAGGGATCTGTAAAGGACTTTGCCGACTTCAAAAGATTGTTCCTTCAGCATTTTGCGAGCAGCAAAAGGCATCACAAGACCAGCTTAAACCTTTTTACCCTGAAGCAAGACTCAAAGGAGCCCTTGAAGGCATACATCAATAGATTCAATCAGGTCGCGTTGGACGTACCTACGGCCACGTCCGAGGTGTTGATCAGCGCCTTTGCCCAAGGTCTGCAGGAAGGCGAATTTTTCAGATCACTGATCCGGAAACCTCCAAAGGACTTTGAAAGCCTCTTGGGCAAAACCGCCAAGTATGTGGATGTGAAAGAGGCGCAAGCTGCCAGGCGGCCAGAAGCCATACCTACGCCTAAGACTCCTCAGCATCATCAGAGAATTATGCCTCCTAGAGGACCTCTCAGAAGTCCTCGAGCTATGGGACACAGGCAGGGAGCCGAGCGGGGCATAGTTCAACAGGTGGCTCAGGGTTGCCTCCCCGCTAGGTGGCAACCCTACTGCTCTTTCCATAACAGCCATACCCATGACCTTCAGGACTGCTGGCAGGCTGGCCGA
>JAGFNQ010006557.1:59952-106312 GCA_024364735.1 Boesenbergia rotunda | reverse complement strand
GTTGGGTGCTAATTGGGACAAGGATACTTGGAAGTATCGACAGACTTCATGGAAGAAAGGGTGAAGCGGAAAACGTAGTCCGACCAATAATTGGTCGGAGAAAACGGTGAAATAATCTAAGGGAGGTCCGTGGGGTCGGTCCCGACGGCCCGGGAGAGCCATTAGGTGGCCTTCGGGTATCTGGTAATCCATACGCAGGGTTTCTAGGTGACCTAGGGTTAATGATGAACGAGTGGTTAAGTACCATGGCTCGGGCGGCACGGATGACTCGGTCATTAAGACGAGGTCGGGAAATATAGAGCAAAGACTCAATAGAAGAAGGGAATACCTAAGGATGAGGTTCACCGGAAACACTGATCGTCGGCGCTCAAGGAGGTCGGGCGGCGGAGATCGGACGAGAGCAGGAGGAAAAGCAGAGGTTAAAGTAACGAAGGGTAAAACTGAGGGATGAACCTATTTATACTACCGGCGACTCGAGGAGGACCGTTAGATGCGGAAGGAGAAAGAGGCGGCCTCAGATATCAGTCGTCCGATCTCTGCCATTCCCCAGGTCTCGAAGCTTCGCCTAGAAGCCGCACGAGCCATGCCGATGACGCCTCGGTGACAGAGGCCTCCAGTCGGGAGGTGACACGTGGTCTCGCATTAATGAGTGATTTGATGGAAGATCTAGCATTTAAGGAGGAAGATTAGAAGTACGAAGTGACGCAGGGGAAGGCGGGAAGGAGGTTTGACCAACCGGGTCGGGAGCCTAGTCAGTCGGACTAAGCACCTTCTTCGACTAGACTTGAAGGGGAGGCTTATGATCCGGGCGAGCGGTTTTTTGGAAGGATTGGGGGCCCGATCGGGGCCGATCTAGCATGACCCGGATCAGAGAGAGTTAAGCCAGGTCGCCCTTGGTTTCAAGGGTCGGGCATGGGGCTCGGACAGTAAGGTAAAGGTTGGGGTAGATAAGGCTCAGGCTCAGGCTCAGGATCAAATTCGCTCGGGGTCGGACACATGAGGTCAGATGTTCGGGGTCGGTCACCCGAGGTCAGACGCTCGGGGTCGGCCACCCGAGGTAGGTGCTCGGGGTCGGTCACCCGAGGTCGGACGCTCGGGGTCGGTCGCCCGAGGTCGTACGCTCGAGGTCGGTCATCCGAGGTAAGCGCTCGGGGTCGGTCGCCTTAGGTCGGGCGCTCGGGGTCAGTCGCCCGAGGTCGGACGCTCGGGGTCAGTCGCCCGAGGTTGGCGCTCGGGGTCGGTCACCCGAGGTCGACGCTCGGGGTCGGTCACCCGAGGTCGGCGCTCGGGGTCGGCCACTCGAGGTCGGGTGCTCAGGGTCGGTCACCCAAGGTCAGACACTCGGGGTCGGTCACCCGAGGTTGGGCGCTCAGAATCGGTCACAGGGAAGTGTAGGAATCGAGTCCCCGCTCACCCGACCAACTCAGCCTGAAAGCTGTAGCTAGCCGACCGAATGATTGCGGCCCATTTCTGTCAATAATAATGTAGCAGATCTCTGACATAATCATCATCTGACACAACCACCAGACACAACTGCCGACTGTTAAGTAGAATCAGAAGAAGCAGTTCAGACAGGGTGTCAGGCGGCTGTGGCAGTCTCACAAGGTCAACAAAGCTGCCATAGAGTCAGTCTGCCAACTGACTCATCGTTAATGAGACAGGACATCTCTGACATGGCAGGGGGTTTTCCTCCCCCTATATAAACCCCCCTTTGGGCTCTTTGGGATCGCTATCATTTTGCAACCACACTACCACTTTGTGAACCCCGGTTTGGTCTGAGCTGAGTGACTTGAGCCTTGTCCTCATTCGAGCCCGAGTCCGACCCCCCGAGTTACAGCAGATCGGGTCGTCTTGGTCAGATCGAGTCATCCGAGTGAGAACCGATCTTCGCTCGTCGACAGGATCAATTATAATGTCGCCTAATATAGTTGCGGTCAAATTAGATTGGTGCGTACTTGCTATTTGGTCCAAGCTAGATTAATAAAGAACAACATTTGGCATGCCATATTAAATTTCAATCCGCCAAGAAACGACATCATTAGTCAACTATCCAATTGTCAAGCCACCATCATTTTCTTCCTTACTTCAACCATGAAGTATAAGGGACACCATTATTGGTTCCGAAACTTATCATATAAATCTTGAATGCTTGCTTGCTTTGAAGTCTTTCCAATGACCTTGAATTTCTAGAACACTTTTGAAAAACAAAAAGAAATAGAGGTTTTAATATTTTTTAGCCACTGTTTTCGGGAGCCACTTGGATCGATCATGATTGACGGTGGACTCTTCTAAAATACTTTGGAGTCTTATGGATTCAAATTGGTTTAGTGTCTTTTCATCACAAGAAATGAGAACATAATTGGAGGCCCTTTTATTTGAAAATTTATTAATTTATAATTATATTAAATTTGTCTTAAACATGATTTTAGGATTGTAGACCGAGTGGATTAATTTAGGCGCCAATAAATTTGAACGGTTTAAGTGAAAATTATAAGATACGACAAGTTAATTTGGAAGTCAATTCATGCATGATGTATGTCAACAAGGCCTAATTAACTTACATCAGCATTCATCTAGGAATATTTTGACCTAAAATATCACAAATAAATACATTAATTTTAAATAAATATTATTGTCCAAGATGATTTAATTACAGATTACTTTAAACTTATATTGTACTAAGTATTCTTTTAATTTTGAAATATTTTAAGATTGGGCCAATTGAGCTCCAGCCCATAATTTTTTTTTCTTTTTTTTATCTTCGATAAAAGTGGAAAGATCTCAAAGGGAAAAAAAACATCCATTGTGCAATGTCACTACTTTTCTCAACAAGGGAAAAAAAATTACTCAACTGAAGCTGATGGATAATACGTTTGACTTTTGACTTTTGACTTTTGACTTTGACAGTCGACTAAGTTTTCGAAATTGCATCCATTAAAAAAAAATTGGCGTTTTAAAAAAAAAAGTAAATAAGGACCCTGAATATAATAGATCCCCAACAAAGATCTGCACCTTCTAATGTAAATAAAAAACACTCAACAATTTTACAAACCCTCATTTCTTTACAATATTTACCTCATTTTCCATTGAAATAATTTCCTTCGTTATCTATTTATCTATCAAGATTTTTTTAAAAAAAATAAATAATAATAAAACTCTAAGAAAAAATTATGATAAGAAATAGATGTGTGAATTTTGGACTTTTTGGTGTGTTTATGACCTTGACTTGAGAGTTGAGAGAGAAGTGTGTGGGGAGATATTTGTCAATTAGATGCTTGAGAAACGTGTGGTGTGGTTGAGTAGGTTTTCGGGCATCCAATTCATAAGAGAATTAGGAATTATTTTTCTATATGAAGTATCAATATTGTGGAGTTTTTTTGAGCTAAGTTGAATTTTGTTTTTTTTTACTGATATATAATGAATAATTGAGTTTGACAAATGATATTACTTAATGAATTGTTTGCACTTATCATCCCACCTAACCATATTGCCATCTTCACACTAGACCCTAACCCTACAAGTTTTTTGAACAACAACAAACAAGGCATGACTTCAAGAATAGGGAACTTTTGAAAATATATTTTTATATATAAAAAAATGGCCTTGAAAGTGATTGTGTAGAGATTTGTTTTGCTTTCTTTGTCCAATAATTGTTTGAAAGGGTGTTGCTCGATCGTAAAATATTCCCTTCCCTTCACGTAACACTTCTAGATGGAGGAGCAATATTGTTTTGTTGGTTGTCAGCCATCTCTTTCTCATGTCATTTCATATTGATGGGAAATCCTATCATATTTTAATCACAATTTGAGAGGAACAATTAATAATGGAATGAAGGAGGTCACTTTGAGAGGGGAGATGGCTATGGTTTTGAAGGATTTGTGGTGTTCATAGCTCTAGAGGTAGTAAAAGAGATTAATTGAGTCGGGTGTATTTCGGGCATGTTTAGCCGGTCGAAATGACATGTCAGGCTCAACATGAGTTGTCATCGATTGTACCAAGCACGACTTGTGATGTTAGGGTCCAATTCTAGGCACGGTAGGATCGATAGGATCGAATCAGTCAAAGATCAGATAGGTAGGATTAGATATTGATTTTTTTTATTCAAACATGAATATCGAAAATAATTTTTTAAAGATTTGTTGATTTAGCTGAATATCAAAAAAATAAACATCCAAACTTATAATTTTGAATAAATGAACGAACGAAATATTTATGATGATCAAAACCATCGAATATCAACTAAACAAATATTTTAAATAGTCTCAAAGCTCTAACAATGCAAAACAATAGAAGAAAAGAACTCTAATACAATGGCAACAATTGTTCATACTCTTAGAAAAGACTTTAAACGATTTTTTTAGTCTAAAATTGGATGATTAAAAGTACACCTGATAATAAATATAAATTTCTAAGTGGACTTCGATTTGATATATTGTACGTCTCATAATTTAATCCAAATCAAAAATCATGATCTCTCAAAGTGTAAAATCGTAGCATAATAAAATAGTACGGATCCCAATGATTCTGCTCCAATCTCACTATAAAATCTGATCCCAATCAATCCCGAATCAATTTAGTACTTCCGGATTATAAAATCGTACAATCCTACAATCTAAATCGCCATTTTACAAACCATATTTGTACCTGATCTTTAGAACTTCCACTTAAGTTGTCTAAATATCTTCTTTCCAAAGGGTCTGGATTATATTTACTATTCAAAAGCAGTGAAGATGAGGCAAAGGTGGAGGGTCATGTTGAAGTTGGTCCTGTTTAAAAACATGTCTTTCTATGACTGCTATTGCTTCTATCATATTTGTCTGTCAGTAAACTTATTATTCCCTTGTTTATCTCTTAATCTGTAAATATGAAAAAGGGGTGATGCCAAATAAAAGAAAAATGAAAACCCTAGAAGAAGACAGACCTGTGCCTTTACTCATCCATGGATTCAAATGGGCAAGCATAATCTATTATTTATGCTTTTTGGTTGAATTCCCTAAACCTCAGAAGAGTTAGGTAAAGGTTGAACACTGACACTTGTGGTTAAGAAGATAATTATTATGTGCTTGGGGTGGTCCTTGAAGGCTACGTGACATGACAGTGATCTCGATGGCTACTGTATTATTCATGTGGACCAAGGGGAGTCAGTGCAGCGGCAAGAAGCTAAAACACCATTCAAGGTTCTTGCAAATGATATTTATCTCACTTTTAATGCTTTGACTTAAGCTTTTATTAACTATCTTTGTTTTTCTTTTCGATTTAACTATATATATCAGTGCAATGCATTGTGCGAGTCTTCTTGATTAAGACTTTTACCAAAGTTCGCATTGCTTGCGACTCATGTCAGCACAAGACAAACAACGCCGAGAAGGCAGCGATCGATGCCTTATCGTTTCAGCAAGTGAGCAGAGCAACCATTCTTGACTTGAGTTCTTCGGTAGTGCCGGCCACATGGATGAGCATGATCTGCTTGAGGCCATCGATAGCAAACTACTGATGTGGATGGTGCAACGCAAGTTGAGCATTTTTTATTGATTCGTGTGTTCCTTGTGGGCTCTGGCTCCTCAGAGAGTTTGTCTCGTTTAGAATGTGCCAAAATCTTGTGGGAAAAGTTTGGATGCTCCACCAGATAGTTGAGCATTGTGCAATATGTTTGAGGGCATCACATCCATTTAGCCTCCAAAGAAGAAACAGTGGATCTAGATAGCTGCATGGCATTGTGGTGAGTGGGCATTATCTCTGTATTGCTTGTCATGACGATCACAGTAGGACTCAGAGGGAATTGGGGTATCACAGTTTCTGCTGTGAGCTAGGTTTAATTGGTTCACTTGAATTGTATTAATTAAAGATCAATTCTTCCTTCATCAATCACCTTCCTTTTCCTTACCACAACTCTAAGTTAACTCATTTCTAAGTCCAACATCTAGCTTTGAGAGGAAGTCTGACCAACCCAATACGACCCTCTAAATTTTAAAAGGTCATAATTTTTTATTTGAAATTCAGAATTAAACTCTATCAGCTTTTAAGCGTGTAGAATTTAAAAATCTATATTTATTATAGAGAATCTATAATAGTCAAGTTTCATATTCAAAAAATATAAAGGATCCAATGTCATTTTGCTATTTTTAATCATTTTTATTTTTATGGTATTTTTTATTAGAACTCGTACGAGCTAAAGGGGATGAGTAGTTCTGATCGTTTCGTCTCGATCTTGTACTTGTTGTTTGAATGCGCAGCGGAATTCTTGACTCAAACTTAACGTCATATGCGTGCACAACTCCAGGATTTTACTTAGTATTCGTCTCCTTGATGCGACTAATCCAAGGGTCCTAGCTCTCCCTCCACTAAGAACTTTGTCCTTCTTAGAAATTTTCCGGAGGCGGAGAAGTCTCTTACAACAAATTCACAACAATACAATAACGAAAGTGAATACATCTTACTTACATGATGAAAACTTCGATTTGATCATTGTAGATAGCTTCAGAATGTCTCTTGTTGGTCTAGAAATGCAATAACACTTCGTTGTCAAACCTCCAATAATCGTCCCCTTCAAATCTAATCAAAATCACCCTTTAAAGACTACTACTCGGGCTTATTTTTGTTTATCGGTTGACTGATCTAATGAATTCAACCGTTGAAATATACAAAATGACTCTTTTTGACCTATTTGACCATATCGGTCAATTGATTTCCTAAATCAGTCAAACTAATTTGCTTTTATTTACTTCTGGATCAAATTGGTTTGATTGATTTCCAAATCAATTCAACTGATTTCTTAATCAATTGAGTTGACTTTGCTTCTGCTTGCTTCTGAATCAAATCGATACTATTGATTTTTCCAATTAAGTGAATTGATTTCTCTATCAGTTGAATCGATTTATTTCTGGATCATTACCACCCTCGCATCTGATCTAACCATTGATTCGGGCTTCCATCTCTCGCCAAGAACTTAGTCCTCAACCTTCTCGGAATTTCCTTACCTTGCATCCAACCTTATGACCTTCAACCTCTCGTCCAAGTGTTCAGCCCTTTATGACCTACTTGGACTTCCCTCTCATGCCAAGTATCCAGTTCTCCATGACTCATTTGGATTCCCTCTTTCAACTCCCCGTTGGATTTCAATCATCAAATATCCAGTCAACTTTGAATCACTTGAACTTTCTTCTTACTAACTTTCCTTTGAACTTCCGATCACCAAGTGTCCAGTTAATCTTGACTCACTTAGACTTTTCCAACTTGCAGTTGGACTTCTTATCACTAAGTGTTCGATCCTTCGTGACTAACTTGGACTTTTCTCCTTTTGTCAAGTATCTAGTCACCTTAACTTACTTGACTTCTTACTAACATATTGATCAAATATCAAAACTCAAACTCAAGTCAACCTGGTCAACCTTAATTCAAGGTTGATTGTACCAACATTTTGGTATGTTAGGTATGTATGGGTCATGGATTATTTATATAAACATTTTTAATATGGTTTTTTTTTAGGAATTCTGTTATGAATTTTCTTTTTTCTTATAGGATATTTTTACTTTTTATTATAAGATAGGAATTGAGGTCAATATATTAAGATTTCTTTTTTTTTAATCTTAGGATCTAGAGTTTATATAAATATTTTATTTAATTGTTTGAGGATTTATCTTTTATTATTAGCAAAGTTTCTTTTTTGGGGGGCAAATGGAGGATTTCACTTTGTTTTATTTGAGTCTTTTTATTGTCTTCTTCTCAACTCTTTCTTCTCGTTAGTCCGTAAGATAATCGTTATCCTATCAACGTCAAAATCAGAAGCACTTAGATATAGTCGTGCACATAAAATAGGAGGATAATGAGAAAAGTGATTCTTTGCACGATAAGCTAATGGTTTATGCAAATGTGATGCCCATCTTGCGAACGAGACTAATGTGGTGTTTTATTAGTGCACTTCACACTTCACACTTCACATGTAATGTTAGATTCATTAATCAGAAGATAGTTATTGATTATAAGTTTCAATATTAATTGGATTAAGAGTGTAATCTCTTAGTTTAGTGAAATAAAATGAGATTAATAAATTATTTTGACTAGTTAAGAGTTGACTAAATTAAAATTAATTTATTGGAATTTTATCGATTGGGTCTGGTCAAGTCTCTTTGATGGTTCGAGTGAGATTTGGATAAACATTGATTAATATTGAAATTTTACTAGAAAATAACTTGGTTGGATAACCAAGTTCAATATTGATTAATATTGAAATCATCAAGTGACCATGTATTTTTGAGTAATGATTGGGAGAGTGAATTTGGGAGAGTGAATGAGAGAGTGAATGACGTGTAGCTAATGTGTACATGTTCGATCGCCGATCGGACACCACCGATGACCTCTGATTGCCGTCCGAATCAAACTATGTCTAGAAGATGGTGACCGGCAGGGTCGCCGGTATGAGATCTCGCGGATGACGGTGTGCGCGAGTCAAATTGCGGCGATTTCGATGAGTCCCGATCTTCTTAGGACATAGTTGATCGGACGGTGATCAGAGGCCGCCGGTGGTGTCCGATCGGCGATCGGACATGTATACAATAACTGCCACGTCATTCACTCTCCCATTCACTCTCCCAAATTCACTCTCCCTATCATTACTCTTTTAATATTTGGACAAAGGGTTTAAGTTAGGTTCATCCTTGTGTTTGATATGTATATTTGAGTGTGCAAGTTTGCAGGATACACATGGACTTAGCTGGACGGCTTCGGGTCTGATGAAGGATGGCATGAGGAGAGAAGTCGTGGGCTTGTATGCATCTGAGGTGTTAGGGCAATCGGCCCAAGTATGATATGGAAGATCATGGGTTTTGATGTTTGTGTCAATATGATTAAGTTAGGGTTTGTTGCTGGTCTAATATGTGTATGTGAGTGTGCAGGTTTACAAGTACACATAGACTTGGTTGGATGTCTTCAGGTGAAGGGTGGTATGGAGGCAAGTTGTTGGCTTGCGTGCGCATCCGAGGGACCATGGACAAAGCAGGGACGATGAGCCGAGGGAAGCGACTTCGAGGCGTACGTAAAGGATAGCATGGAGGCAAGCCGCGGGCTTGTGTGCGTATCCGAGGGACGAGGGCCAAAGTCGAAGAGGGCTTAAAGGTGACAGATCGAGGCTGCTGGAGCAGAGACGATGAGCCGAGGGATGCGGACTTCGAGGCATGCGTCAAGGATGGCATGAAGGCAAGCTGAGGGCTTGCGTGCGCATCTGAGTGATGGGAGCCGAAGATGAAGAGGGCATGAAGGCAACAGATCGAGACTGCTGATTAAAGAGTCAACCAGGTCGTGAGGGTCCGAGTGTGAGTGTTTGTACTCAGGAACTAAGCCGGGAGGGTTCGAGTGCGGAGAGAAATGTACTCGGGAAGGGTAACCCTAAGCTTAGGGAAGGACCAGTCGACTGCCCCTGGGGCAGTCGACTGGTGATGGTTGGAGATTCAAACGTTGGGATTACAACGTTCGAATCTGAGTGGGATCAGTCGACTGCCATATCAGACTCGAGCTCTATTTAAGGGAGCTCGATTAAGGCCTTTCTTCCTTGACGAAACTTGCTTGTTTGGAGCTTGTTAGTAGCATGTTGTGCTCAGGTAGTGTCCAGAAGTTGTGGTGAGGTTTCTCCACCCACAAGGAGCTACGAGATCTAGCCGGAGGTGCTCCGGGGAATCATCGGAATCATCCACCGAAGGATTAGGGATCATCCACCTTACGGACTGCCGTGGAGTAGGAGCATCATCTCCGAACCACGTACATCGGTGTGGCGTTTGTATTCGTTAGTTTTTGTTTTTATTTAGTTTATTCCGCTTGCGCACTAACGATTGTAGGAAGAAAATCGAACAAAGCTATTCACCCCCCCCTCTAGCTTGACGATCACGATCTAACAAGTGGTATCAGAGCGAAGGTCCACTCTTGTTGGAATAACCACCAAAAGAGCACAAGCTAGAGGAAAGGATGATGGAAGACAAGTTGGGTGATGATATCAATACTCCACCTCCTTATGATCATGAAAATTTTGACTATTGGAGGACAAGAATGAAGACTTGGCTTGGCATGGATTGGGAGTGCATAGTGGTGCTAGAAGAACTCTTTGAGATTCCAAGAGACAAGCATGGGAAAAAGCTCCGATCTAGATATTGGACTAAGGAGCAACAAGCACAATCTAAGACAAGTGAGAAGGTAATTGATATATTAGTTAATATTTTGCCTAATAATATTTTGGGTGGTGTAGGTGAGTATAAAAATACATATGAGTTGTGGAATAAGTTGGAATAATGTCATGAGAACCTCACACAAGCTCAAATAGTGGAAAAGCCCAAAGAAATAAGTTCAATGGTGCAAGAAGACCAAGAGGAAAAAGAATTGTCAACCTCATCAAGTGAAGCGGCACAATCAAGTGAAAGATCATCCACTTCATCAAGAGAAGAAGAAGAGGTATCAACTTCAAGGATTGAGAGGGAGGAAAGACCCTCATCCATACGGGAACAAGAAAATGCTCCAACCACCACCAAAGCAAAATCAAAGGACCACATCATATGTGTTGGGTGCAACAAGAAGGGGCACTACAAGGACAAGTGTCCACTAGGTAAAAAGGAGGTAAACCCTAAACCCAGGTCTATGCAGTTTAAATCTAACATGGGATGTAGGGAAAAGAAAGAGAAGAAGCACATTAGGTACTATACTTGTAGGGAGCTAGGACATTACCACACCCAATGTCCAAGGAAAGGAGAGCTCAAGAAGATGGAGCATTTAAGAAGATGGGAAAAAGAGGAAAAAAAGAGGAGCTCATATCAAGGGAGAGCTACAAGGGTAAGGGAGGTAATCCCTAACTTTCCATATGCTTCCAATGCTTTTATGAATGCTAGGAATAATAATGATTGCTTGCCTATGCGTACTTTTGGCTTCAAGTATCATGATAGAAATAGAAATACTATTGCGTGCTAAAATACCAAGGAATCCATGTTTCATGATAAATCTAGGGTTTCTAGACCTAAGGATCAAGGCATTAACCCTAAGAAAGGGAGACACATGCCTAGGAAAATGGGTAGATCTAGGAATGATCACAATGGACATGATGATACTAAGGTTAGAAGCCTAGAGAAGGAAAATCAAGTTTTGAGGGCAAAACTTGATAAATTAGAAAAGAACCTAGATTGACTCATTAGAGGGTCTAAGGGGTTGAGTGTGATACCGAATGATCAACACATTAAAAGTGATAGGCCGGGTCTAGGATATCACTCTAGGAGGTCAAATGATAGTAAAAAGTCATATTTAAGGATGCCCTATGATTATGGTAAAGAAAAGGTCAAAAATGGTAAGGAAAAGTCATTTCAAAGGGGAAAGAAGGATTTGACCAAGAAAAAGATATATAAAGTTAAGAGAGTGATTGGTGAAGGTCAAGAAGCACCGGAGGAATACCGGTGTGGGCTTGCAATTGTAAATGAGCCATCTAGGGAAGTGATTAGGGCTAAGAGCTCAAGGGAGAACTCTAGAAGTCACAATAAGATCCATGGTCAATGAATCTCAGGAGGTTTTCTCCTAGGAGATTAGATGGACTATGGAATGTACCAAAGGGTTTAGAAGACTAAGGTGAGTCTTAATCCTAGGGAATTGGCACACTAAAAGGAGATTTATGGAGGAAAAGATGAAAATGAGATCATATTTGGTAGAAATTGGGGTTTAATGTGCAAACACCATATAACTCAGTGCTAAGAATATATTATGGTGAGGAATGGAAAGATACATCAAGGAGAGGTCAAAATTAGAACTTTTGGATAAGTTTCAATGACACAATTTAGGTAGTTTTGAATTTCGTGCTAATCTTGGGATCCGGAGTAGATTTGTTTGAAAATATATTTTTCTCAAATAGACATAGGCTCCACAAACCTCTCCACGAAATTTCAGAATTTTTGGAAGTTTGTGGAATTAGTTATGCATTTCTGAAATTCGGACTGGAAACTTGAAAAACTAAAGTTACCAGTCGACTGCCCTTGCGGTAGTCGACTGATCTTACTGATCAGTTTCACAGTCAACTTCCCCTGGGGCAGTCGACTGGTATGTGGGGTTTTTAAATAGAAAAGGCCACGCGGGGGTGGCCGAATCTAGGGATTTCGATGCCACCCCCTGCGAGATTTCTTCTTCCCCGATCTCCTCTCTTGATCTAAGGCGTTTCCCAAGCCCTAAAACACCTCTCTAGCCTCCTCCCACCTCAGATCTATATCTAGGGTTAGTAAAGCCTCTCCTCTCAAGTCAATCCTCACCCATCTTCACCATGCAATGAAGGGAGAAACGGTAACTATTTGTGTAATTTATTTCTCACAGTTAGTTCATAGTTTGGAACTAATTTGTTTCTTTGTACATGGTTTTTTCTTTGTGTTTCCTCTTTGTGGGGTAATGTGTGGTACATCCATGGGTATGGTTGCATTTTAGGGTTGTCCAAAAGAAAAGTAAAGGTGAGGGATCATCACAGCAAGGTCAGGTAAATCCGGATGCACCTCAGTTCCGTTCCAAGGAGTGCTGGAAGAGATTCGCCGAAAATGAGTTTGTCTTGATGAATTGCCGGTATCTCAACCGGACTTACTTTGGGAGAAGGCTGTTGGGGCAATCGACCCAAGAATGATCAGGGAGATCATGGTTTTGATGTGTGTGTCAATATTGTTAAGGTTAGGGTGTTGTTTTATTATTTGATATGTGTGATTGAGTTTGCAGGACTTGGAAAATCACACATGGAGGACATATCCGACGGACGAGAGCCGAGGAAAGAGAACTCCAAAGGCAAGCCGGGAAGTGGACTTCAAAGGACACACGTGAAGGGTGGCATGGAGGCAAGCCGAGGGCTTACGTGCGCATCCGAGGGAAGATAGCCGGTGGAAGAGGACTTCAAGGGGCGAACCAAGGGAGTATACTTGAAGGCACACGTGAAGGAGGGTCTTCGGAGTGAGGAGTGCTTTTGTAAGCTGGGCAGTCGACTGGGAATGAATCAGTCGACTGCCAGAGAGAGACTCGAACTCACAGTAAGATCAGTCGACTGCCCCAGGGGCAGTCGACTGGTATCGGGCTGGATAACTTTAGGAGTTGTCCTTTACCCTATTTATAGGGTGACTTTTTGGCACGTCGAAGGTACGGTCCTAGGGGTACCATTGTGTTGTTAGTGCAAAAAGTCTCAAGTTCTTCCTCTCATTCTCAATTCTATCTTGTAAGAGGAAGAGGACAATCTTGTAAAGGTTTTCTCCACCTTGAAGGAGGCTTTTCATAGTGGAGATAGTGCGCTCGTGTGGATCCTTGGATTAGTCAACTCTCTGAGGTGAATACCAAGTAAACGAAGGTTTTAGCATTGATCTTATTGTTTTCATTGTTTTTCTTGTGTTTTGCTAACCTTTCTTGTAGAGAAAATCGAAAGTTTCTATTCACCCCCCCCCCCCTAGAAGGCGCCACTATCTAACAAAGGCTCCTCACATTTCTAAAATGATTACCTACTTCAGTCTAGAACAATTGGTTTATTGTCAGCATGATGTCAATCTTGACATGTGCAAAGAGTTCTATGCAAACCTTACATGCATTGATTCGAATATTGAGATTTATGAGTCCCTAGTGGCAGGAGTGTCTATTCTCTTTACACCTGCAATTTTAGGATCATTTCTAGGGTGTAGGATCTCCAGAAATGCATTTACTTATTTTTCAAAAATTATCGACCCTTTTACCTTTCCTGGTGTGACTCTGGACCAGATTCATATGCATTATTTTGAGAGACGTCGAGTTTCTACACAGCACCTTTTTGAGGTTAAGCGCATGAGTCTAGCAAGTAACATGTTGTATAAAGTTGTGTTAGATTGCGTTTTGCCAATTGTTACCAAGGGAGGTCGATGATTCGACTTCCTCACTTGGTAATGATGTACGCACTGGAAGACGGTTAGATATTGATGTCACCCTACATGTCTTTACATCCATTGTGCACTTCTCACATAGTGTCAATGGTAAGATCTACATGCCTTTTGTCATGTCCTGACGAAGTTCTTTAGGTCTAGAGGTATTTGCACAACTAGGGTGAAGTGCGACATCTGTCCAAGGACTATGATCAAATTGGAGCATGACAGCTGTCCTTAGCAAGGATTGAGTGCCGACAAGGGGAGATAGTTTGGAAGCAGCGTTCTGATTCTTCCAGTTCTGATAAGGAGCCTGCTGAGGAGTTACACAGGAGCAGTTCTCCAGGCTAGAGGTAGAGGTTCACGGCAGTTGCACCTTATGTATCAGGCCCCGCCTCCTCCTTATGTATCAGGCCCCGCCTCCTTATGTAGAGGTAGAGGTTCTCCAGGCTCCAGTTCTGATACAGCAGTTGCACCTTATCTATCAGGCCCCGCCTCCTCCTCCTCCGGAGGATGACATGTATATTAGCATGATTTGATGGCTTTAGTGTTGAGAGTGTATGGATTGGGTTTACATTTTATCTCTCAAATACTTTCTTTTGGCATTGTAACACTTAACTGCTTTGGGGCTACGACTCTTATGACTTTCTTTATGCTTTATCTTGAAGTATGTA
Organism: Boesenbergia rotunda; assembly: GCA_024364735.1. Taxonomy (NCBI): domain Eukaryota; kingdom Viridiplantae; phylum Streptophyta; class Magnoliopsida; order Zingiberales; family Zingiberaceae; genus Boesenbergia; species Boesenbergia rotunda. Next base: position 91,776 of record JAGFNQ010006557.1, on the reverse strand, counting down.
TGAAACTTTGAATTGATGTTTTATATTGTTTTATTTCAGTTCATGAGTTGATGATTCAAATAATGCTTTATGATATCATGAAATATAAGAAAAATTTGATAAATGCATGAATGTCTAGGGTTAAGAGATAAAAGGGGGGAGGTCCTATCATATTGAAAATCTATAAGCCAAAAGGGGGAGTTGAGGGCAATTCTATGTTTGAAATGGTAGAAGATAGCCTTAGTAAACACATAGAATCCAATGAAGGCTTGAAAATTGATACAAAGGTTAGATTTTGAGAAAATTGAAGTTTGTACCAAAAGTCAAGCATATTTGGTATTTTTCACGAAATCATATTTTTCTAGGGTAGGTTATATCCTAACAAATATGCTTGAAAACTTTTATATTTTTTCGAATTTTGTAGAATTTTCTACAAGTTTCTGAAATTCGGTTGGAATTTCAAGTGTAGACTGTATCAGTCGACTGCCCTGGGGGCAGTCGACTGATGTAGTTGTATGTTGATTTCTGAGGGGTTTTCCAAAAATAGGTGAGAACTTGTGGTGTTAAGTTAGGTTTAACTTGACGTGAGAAAACTTGTGGTGTTAAGTTGGGTAGAACATAACTTGGTGTTGTGAGTAGAGAATTGAAAATTGAGAGAGGCATAGGTTAAGGGGGAGGTTGTCTCTTGTTTGCTATGCTTTTAATTTTCAATGACTATTGTTGTTTTTGTTTACCTAACTTAAACATATGACCACACATCAAAAAGGGGGAGATTGTTGAGGCAATCGGCCAAATTATGATCTAGATGATCATGGGTTTTGATATGTGTGTCAATATGATTAAGTTAGGGTTTGTTGTTGGTCTAATATGTGTATGTGAGTATGCAGGTTTACAGGTACACATAGACTTGGTTGGATGTCTTCAGGTGAAGGGTGGCATGGAGGTAAGCTGTTGGCTTGCGTGCGCATCCGAGGGACCATGGACAAAGCAAAGACGATGAGCAGAGGGAAGCGGACTTCGAGGCTACGTGAAGGATAGCATGGAGGCAAGGCGCGGGCTTGTGTGCGTATCCGAGGGACGAGGGCCAAAGTCGAAGAGGGCTTGAAGGCGACAGATCGAGGCTGCTGGAGCAGAGACGATGAGCCGAGGGGCGCGGACTTCAAGGTATGAGTCAAGGATGGCATGGAGGCAAGCCGAGGGCTTGCGTGCGCATCTGAGGGACGGGAGCCGAAGATGAAGAGGGCATGAAGGCAACAGATCGAGACTGCTGATTGAAGAGTTAACAAGGTCGTGAGAGTCCGAGAGTGAGTGTTTGTACTCGGGAACTAAGCCGGGAGGGTTCGAGTGCGGAGAGAAATGTACTCGGGAAGGGTAAGCCTAGGCTTAGGGAAGGACCAGGCAGTCGACTGGTGATGGCTGGAGATTCAAACGTTGAGATTGCAACGTTCGAATCTGAGTGGGACCAGTCCACTGCCCTTGGGGTAGTCGACTGGTAGCAGTCATATCAGAATCGAGCTCTATTTAAGGGAGCTCATTTAAGGCCTTTCTTCCTTGGTGAAACTTGCTTGGTTAGAGCTTGTTAGTAGCCTGTTGTGCTCAGGTAGTGTCCAGAAGTTGTGGTGAGGTTTCTCCACCCACAAGGAGCTATGAGATCTAGCGGAGGTGCTCCGGGGAATCATTCAATGAAAGATTACGGATCGTCCACCTTACGAACTTTCGTGGAGTAGGAGCATCATCTCCGAACCACGTACATCGGTGTGTCGTTTGTATTCGTTAGTTTTTGTTTTTATTTAGTTTATTCCGCTTGCGCACTAACGATTATAGGAAGGAAATCGAGCGAAGCTATTCACCCCCCCCCCTCTAGCTTGACAATCATGATCTATCTCGAGGGACCGTGGACAAAGCAGGAACGATGAGCCGAGTGAAGCGAACTTCGAGGCATACGCGAAGGATGGCATGAGGACGAGCACGGATTCGTATACATCTGAGGGACGAGAGCAAAAGTCGAAGAAGGCTTGATGGCAACAGGTCGAGGTTGCTGGAAGCAGGAACGATGAGCCGAGGGAAGCGCACTTTGAGGCATACGCGAAGGATGGCATGAGGACGAGCCGCGGGTTCGTATGCATCCGAGGGACGAGAACCAAAGTCGAAGAAGGCTTAAAGGCAACAGGTCGAGACTGCTGGATGAAGGGTCAGCTAAGTCGTGAAGGTCCGAGTGCTGAGAGAATTATACTCGGGAAGGGAAACCCTAGGTTTAGGGGTAGAGTAGTCGACTGGTGCTTGGATCAATCGACTGATAAAGTGCATAGAAAGATCAGTCGACTGATCTTAGGTGCAGTCAACTGGTATTCGAACATTGAGCTGCAACGTTCGAATACTAGGTGGACCAGTCGACTGGTGCTTGGACCAGTCGATTGGTAACGATTTTTTCAGCATCGAGCACTATTTAAGAGAGCTCGTTTTTGGCTGAGAAGTTTTGACGAAATAAGCTTGGTTAGAACTTATTAGTAGTCTCCAAGTGCTCAGGTATTGTCGGGAGTTTGTGGTAAGGTTTTTCCACCCACAAGGAGCGATAAGAGCTAGCCCTGGTCTTCCGAGGACTCATCCACCGACGGATCGAAATCGTCCACCTTACGGGCAGCCGTGGAGTAGGAGTATCATCTCCGAACCACGTAAAGGTTTGGTGTTAGCATTGTTTTAGTTTGTAGTTAAGTTTCCGCTTGCGCTTGCTAACACGTTTAGGAAGAAATCGCGATCGAAGTGGGTGAACGGCTATTCACCCCCCTCTAGCCGTACATCAAGTTCCTAACATATGGTATCAAAGTGAGGTCGCTCGTCTACGAACTAACCGCCGGGAGAGCAAAATGCTAGAGGTAGATGGACTCGGAAGGTCCGCTAGGATGGATACTCGAATTCCACCTCTATACGACCGAGATGGCTTCGATTATTGGAGGAAGCGATTCGAGACGTGGTTCCAAATGGATTGGGATTATTGGACCGCATTGGATGTTCTATTTAAAACTCCAACGGACAAGAAGGGAAAACGCATCCGACCTCAGTATTGGACCAAGGAGCAAAAGGAGGAATCGGAGGCGGATAAGGAGGTAACTAGAATTGTATTAAATTTATTACCTTCATATATTGTGTCAAATGTAGGAGAATACAATAATGCGTATGAGCTATGGAGAAAGGTGATAATTTTACATTAAAATTTGACACAAAAACAAGGAGAAGAGGAGTTCAAGGAAAAGGGGTCATTGGTCCAAGAGAAGGAGAAGGACCAATCGGAAGATAAATCAAGTTCAACATCCGAAGAGGAGGAGAAAGTGAAATCGTCCACATCCTCAAGTGAAGAAGAAATAGAAGAAGTCTCTACATCAATGATTGAGGGGGAGGAAAGACCATCCTTAATGTCGGAGCAAGAAGAAGTGTCCACCTCCACCAAAGCAAAGTCAAAGGATCACATAATTTGTTTTGGATGCAATAAAAAGGGACACTACAAGGACAAGTGTCCATTGGGTAAGAAAAAGGAGGTAAACCCTAAATCCAAGTCGATTTCTTTAAAATCTAACATAGGTTGTAGGGAAAAGAAAAAGATACACATAAGGTGCTTCACGTGTGGTGAGCTAGGTCATTACCATACTAAATGCTCAAGGAAATGAGAATTCAAGAAATTAGAGCATTTGAGGAAATGGGAGAAGAAAGAGAAGAAAAAAAAACTCACATCAAGGGGGAGCTACAAGGGTAAGGGAGGTAATCCCTAACTTTAGATGTAATTCAAATTTCTACATGCATGTTAGAAATAATGTCAATTATTTACCCATGCATAATTTTGGTTTTAGATATCATGATAAAAATAAGGTTAATGTTGCATATTAGAACCCTAGGAAATTCATGCATCATGATAAACCTAGAACTTTTAGATCTAAGGACTAAAGCATTAATCCCAAGAAATGGAGACATATGCCTAGACAAATGGGTAGGTCTAGGAATGTCCTAGGTGGACATGCTGATTCTAGGGTTGAGAACCTAGAGAGGGAAAATCAAGCTTTGAGAGCAAAGCTTGATAAATTAGAGAAACCCCTAGATAGATTCACTATTGGATCTAAGGGTTTAGATATGGGGTTGGATAGTCAAAATTCAACAATGATAGATCGGGTCTAAGATATCGATCTAAGTTCTCCAATGCTATGGAGAAGACATATGCAAGGGTGCAATATGACTATAGCAAGGGGAAGTCCAAAAATGGCAAGAGGATGTCATTTAAAAGCAAGAAAAAAGTCTTAACTAAGGACAATGGGTCCAAGGTTAAGAAGGTTAAGGTTGTAGGCCAAAAGTCACCGGAGGTACACTGGTGTGACCTTGTGTTTATAAATGAGTCACCTAAGAAGGTGGCTAAGGCTAAGAGCTCAAGGGGGAGCTCTAGGAGCCAAGTTGGGACCCTTGGTAAATGGATCTCGGGAGGATTTCTCTCGGAAGTCTAGATGGGTCATGAAGTGTGCCAAAGGAGTTGGAGACGAACTTGAGTCTCAATCCTAGGGATTTGGCACATTGGATTTGAGTATCATGCATAAAATATGACATTGGGGGTCATATAGCATGGAAGTTGGTTTTTGATGTGTAGATGTCATATAAACCAATGCTAGGGATGCATTGTGGTTTGGTATGAGCAGAGACATCAAGAGGAGATCAAAAGAGGTCAAAACTAGGACTTTAGGTCAAGGTTCAATTGAACCATTTAGACAAGTTTGGATTTTGTGTCAATCTTGGGATTGGTGATAGATACCTGTTTGAATGTATTTTTCCCAAATAGACACGGGTACCATAAACATCTCCACAAAATTTGAGAATTTTTGGAAATTTATGGAATTTCTGGTGCATTTCTGAAATTGGGTCAGAAATGATGAAAAATACAATTTTTGGGTACCAATCGACTGGTTCAGGGGGCAGTCGACTGGTAACAGTGTTGTCAGAGAGAGACTAGCTACTGTATGGTTTTTTGATGGCGATCAGTTGACTGGTAACTGTCGTAGTCAACTGATATAGGTTGAAATTGTTTTTCAGCAATCGAAAAGTATCGTAATGATGTAAAATAAGTGTATAATCTTATGGGGTTAATATACTTTGTTTATGATCACTAGAGGTTAAAAAATCTAATAAGAGGGAAATTGTTAGAGTCTTTTTGATGTATAACAAAGGGGGAGAAGTGTTAGGTTTAAGTGGAAAACCGAACACGCCTTTTGATGTGTGGCAAAGGGGGAGAAGTGTTGGGTTTAAATAGAAAATCAAATACGCCTTTGCAAAAAAATCCTAGATCAAGGGGGAGCTTAGGTAAACAGGGAGCATTGTTGCTCATTTGTTGGCAAAGGGGAATCTTGGAAAGGTTCTTAAAAAGTCTTTTAAGTCTAATATAAGGGGGAGCCTTGAAGAGGTTTTAAAAAGCCCGATTTGGTAAAAATCCTAACTCTTGGGGAGGTTAGGTGTGGGGATGTCTTGTGATAGGATCCATGCATATTTGCATTGCATACGCATTGGCGATATAAGTCCAAGGTGAAGCCTTGGCAACGTAAGTCCAAGTGGTTATTAGCATTGTATTTGCTATTTGTTTTCCCTAACTTAAACATATTGCCAAACATCAAAAAGGGGGAGATTGTTGGGACAATCTATGGTCCGGAGTGACCATGTGTTTTGATATTTAGGCAAAGGGTTTAAGTTAGGTTTACCCTTGTGTTTGATATGTGTATTTGAGTGTGCAGGTTTGCAGAAGACACGTGGACTTAGCTGGACGGCTTCGGGTCCGATGAAAGATGGTATGAGGAGACAAGCCGTGGGCTTATATGCATCTGAGGGACCGTGGACAAAGCAGGAACGATGAACCGAGGGAAGCGAACATCGAGGCATACACGAATGATAGCATGAGGATGAGCCGCGGGTTCGTATGCATCTGAGGGACGAGAGCCAAAGTCAAAGAAGACTTAAAGGCAACAGGTCGAGACTGCTCGATGAGACGAGGAAAGCGCAATTCAAGGCATACGCGAAGGATGACATGAGGGCGAGCCGCGGGTTCGTATGCATCTGAGGGACAAGAGCCAAAGTCGAAGAATGCTTGAAGGCAACAGGTCGAGGCTGCCGGATGAAGGGTCAACTGAGTCGTAAGGGTCCGAGTGCTGAGAGAATTGTACTCGGGAAGGAAACCTAGGTTTAGGGGTAGAGCAGTCAACTGGTGCTTGGATCAGTCGACTAATGAAGTGCACAGAAAGATCAGTCGACTGATCTTAGGTGTAGTCGACTGGTATTCGAATGTTGAGCTACAACGTTCGAATACTAGGTGGATCAGTCGACTGGTAACGGTCTTTTCAGCATTGAGCACTATTTAAGTGAGCTCGTTTTTGGCTGAGAAGTTTTGACGAAATAAGCTTGATTAGAGCTTATTAGTAGTTCCAAGTGCTCAGGTGTTGTCAGGAGTTTGTGGCGAGGTTTCTCCACCCACAAGGAGCGACAAGAGCTAGCCGGAGGTCTTCCGGGGACTCATCCACCGACGGATCAGGATCGTCCACCTTACGGACAGCCGTGGAGTATGACTATCATCTCGGAACCACGTAAAGATTTGGTGTTAGCATTGTTTTAGTTTGTAGTTAAGTTTCCGCTTGCGCTTGCTAACACGTGTAGGAAGAAATCGCGATCGAAATGGATGAATGACTATTCACCTCCTTCTAGTCGTACGTCAAGGTTTTAACAGACATAGCCATAAAAGAGTACTAGATAATGGGTTGTGCAAACTCACTAGAATTTAATGAGAATTTTTAGATTTCATTATATCTCCTCTGTTAGTTGCTGACTTGTATCTCCTCGGTATTTGACTTAGTCGATTTACGATCGTCGATCTTCCGAGAGGTTGCTTTCGGAGGAAGCAAACTGATTGGTTTACGTCGAGACTAGTGTTCGACACTATCTCCGTAAAATGATATTGCTCCGCTACTGGTGCTCACGGATAGCAGCAATTCGTTTCTAAGATACAACGACGTCGTCTCGGAATAGTAGCACTTCAAATTCCGAGACCGGTGAACCTTTCCGTAGGCTTTTTGGACTCTCGATGCAGAAGATGGATGAGTGTGAATGTTTTTAGATTGCAATGCTTGAATAAATGAAATGATCAAGTGGAGGGATCTATTTATATTGAGTGAAGAGGTAAGTACCCTTTGGTTCGGACAGATCTGGACCATTCATAACGAAATGGTATAACCCTTTAAAGGTTTTTTAATCTCGTCCCTTGATCTGAAAAGTTATAACTCTTCAAATCCCATCTTGATCTCAGCCGCCAGATTAGAATATTTAGTCCGACGTCTCAGATTCATCCTCCCTCTTCACAGTCAGATTCGAATCCGACGCTGTGCGATCTGTCCAGATCTTTGATCCGACGACCACCATCTGTTCGCGCAATTCAGTCATCGTTCTCTACACAATCACATGCCACATAGGCACTGCCTCATCACCGGCATGCCACGTGGTACCAACTGATCACGACACGTCACATCGACATGTCACATGGTGTCACCTGATCATGACACGTCATCGCCACGTGGAGCATAAAGTGCAAAGTGCGCCAACAAAGCGCCCATTGCGCGCGTGCGCGCGTGGCAGGCTCGCAGGTGCAAGGGTAGAGACCTCCTGTACTTTTGTATTAACAACATTAGCACAGAAACACATATAAGAAAATACTGGCTCTTGCCGGTTAGGAACGTGAGACTAAAGCCACATCTTTTTCCTTAATGTTCATTTGAGCGTATATTGAACAGTTAATTTCTCATTCACCCTTAATCGATTTTAAGCAAATAAATAATCCAGATTTATCTACGCGAAACGTAGATTTCGATTTTGAAGTCAAACTTGACTTTCAACGATTGATGACATCAAAATTTTACTTTGCAAAATCATATCCAACATCCTCTTCCATTAAACAACAAAAGTCTTCTCTCTAAAAGACGTAGCTTTCAACCATTAGAAAATTATTTAAAATTAAGTAGAGTGCAAGTCATAAAAAGTATAAAACTTGTTATTATAGGAATGTTGATCGTCAACTAGAGGGATCAACATATATATGCAAATAGACCCAAATATAATGTTAAATATGAAGTGGCTGTACAATGAAAATGAAAGTGCAATATTTGAAATAAAAATATAAAATATTAAGCACGTGCTAACAAAATAATATAACATATATAGTTTGGACACTTTGCTACCAATGAATCACCTCCAACCTTTAAAAGGAGATATTAGGGCAAACCTCTCGAGTGGATCTGCTACATTGTCAACTCCTCAATGATAAGATGAGGACTTAGTATAAGCCATATTAGATAACCTCTAGTTGAGTATAACCTTGATCGAGATTCACCCCTAGGCCGAAAGACATACAATGGTGACTATCATAAACTATGACATTTTGGATATCGACGTTTACCCGTTCTGAACATACTATCGTGTATCCACGATCAGGGGCCATCATTCTAATCTTTAATTCACATGATATCTTACATACTTCATGCAAATTTAATGATCAAGTACACATCTGACTTAAGTTAAATTACCTAATCTTAAGGGACAAATTCATGTTTGATTTATTTTCACTTTTTTAAAAAAAAATTGCAAATTTATTACGTATTATTTTACTTTTTAGTTAAAATAATAAAAGCATCATCGTGAGGGCAGCAAATCAATATTTTTCAAATGACAAAATTACCCTTCTTCCGCTTTATATTGTTCCCTCCCCTCACTCCAAGTCCAACATCTATTGGCTTCTCCGGAGAGAGGCGCCGGCACTCCGGTCGGCGAAGATGAAGATGTTCTTTGCCGATGAGATTGCAACCGAACTGATAAAGGAGCTCTTGAATGTTATCCGGATGACCTATCTCTGCCGGCCGGCCGCCGAGCAGCTGAAGCGCTCCGTCGACTCCCTGCTCCCCATTGTCCAGGAGATTCGCCTATCCGGCGTCGAGCTCCCCCAGCACCGCCAAAAGCAGCTCTCCGAGCTCGCCGACAACCTCTGCCACGCCCTCGAGCTCGCCCGCAAGGCCGCCGCCTCCCCCCGCTGGAATGTCTACAGATCCATGCAGCTCGCTCGCAAAATGGAGCGCATCGACCATTGGATCACCCGCTGGATTGAGCGCCAGATTCCCGCCCATGTCCTCGCCGACGTCCACCACATCCGCGTCGACTACGCCGCTCGACTTGACCGCATCGAACGAACCCTAGACATCACGGCTGCCTCCGTAGTGGCGAGAAGCCCGGTGGCGTTGGGAACTGCGCCATTCACGATGTTCCTGAGATGATGGAGGGATTTGTGCCCCTGGCTGCGGCCGCTAAGACACCGATCGCGATTGGGAGTCCGCCGCCGTCGTCGGGCTTTCCGATGCCAGAGATGATGGAGGGGTTAATGCCCTCTGAAGCAGCTGCGAAGGTGCCGATGGCGATGGGGAAGTCTCAGTCCTCAGGGTTCCCGGTTGCTGAAATGATGGAGGAGGTTATACTGGCGGGAGAAGGGATGAAACCCGTGGGATCGGAATCAGGTTCGGAAAGGAGAAGGTAAAGGAGATGTTAATGGATGGCTTTGATAGAGTAGCCGTGGTTGGAATCTCTGGCATCGGAGGAAGTGGCAAGACGACGCTCGCCAGGGAAATTTGCAAAGATCCAGAGATTCGAAGTAAGGGCCTTTTACTTTTGCGTTTCCCTTTGTTTTTTCCTTGTGCAGGGTTTACTCTTGAACAAGTTTGGGTTTTTTTTTCTTTCTTTTACACATTTCTACTACAAACATGTCCTTGATATATTAGCGCTTGTTAATCTTGCTTGTTACGAATGTTTCATTGTCCTCTGAGTGAATTCGAGGTTTACTATAGTCTACTCTTGAATAAGATTCTCAAACATCGATCATATAAGCAGCTCCTTCTTGTGGTTTTCTTAGATCGACTGAAGAGTTTTGACATTCTTTTATATCAATATAAGTCTATATAATTGGTTTCAAGAAGTTACTTAATCCTGCAAAATTCAAATCATTAGGCCAGATTCTTTGCTGCTGGAAAGAGTCTATTGTGAATTTGTGGTAATTAAACTTTCAAATATTTGGTCATAGAATTTGTATAAAACTTACCATTAAATTTTTGATGAATTTCTGACAGTCCGCACTATGTTCTAACCCATTTGCTTCTTGTTCTTCTTTAGGTTACTTCAAAGATAGAATTTATTTTGAGACACTTTCACAGTCTCAGAATTTGGATAGTTTGAAGCTAAAGCTGTGGGAACAAATTAGTGGCAATATGGTTCTTGGGGCTTATAACCAAATTCCACAGTGGCAGGTGGAGTTGGGGCCAAGAGATAAAGGACCATTTCTTCTGGTGTTAGATGATGTGTGGTCTGCCTCAGAGCTTGAAGAATTTGTTTTTAGAGTACCAGGATGCAAGATTCTTGTTGTTTCACGGTTCAAATTCCCTTCGATTGTCAAAAACACTTATGAGATTGAATTACTGGGAGAAGAGGATGCTTTGTCCCTCTTCTGTCAGGCAGCTTTTGAGCAGAAATATACACCATATACTTTTGACAAGAAGTTAGTAAAGCAGGTAAAAAAACATTATTTGTGTGCTTAATTCAGCAACTAGACATACTCCTTTTGTTGCATGCATGTTTCACTTGCTTCAACATTTTTCAATGATATGTTTATAATATAAGAAAAATACATTGACTTTGTTAAATATTTTTGTCAAAATATTAAGTTCTTTGTTGGGTTTTATTTTTCAATATTCTTCTGGTGTCATTCTTTCAGGTTACTATATTTTGTAGTTCTACTAAATTTGCAATCGTATCTAATTCCGTAGTGTCTCAGTTGATAGTCACCAATTATTGATTATTATTTTTGTATGTGATCACCATCATACTTTTCTCATAGATACTGTGACAATGGGAATTGTTTAATTCAAACTGTTAAAACATAATCAATTTTGTCTGAACAGATTTCATTTGATAATACAGGTTGTTGAGGAGTGTAAAGGGCTTCCTTTAGCTCTAAAGGTTATTGGTGCTTCTTTAAGAGATCAACCTCCAAAACTTTGGCTAAGAGCCAAAAATAAGCTTGCTCGTGGAGAAAGTATATGTGAATCTCATGAAAATAATTTGCTAGAACGAATGGCATCATCCATAGAGTTTCTATCAGGGAAAGTGAGGGAGTGTTTCCTAGATCTTGGTTCTTTTCCGGAAGATAAGAGAATCCCTTTGGATGTGCTAATCAACATGTGGATGGAGCTCCATGATCTAGTTGAAGAAGATGCTTTTGCTATTCTAGTGGAGCTTTCGAATAAGAACCTTTTAACTTTATTGAAGGATGCACAGTATGTTTCTTCAATAATTTCTCTTAGAACCACTATTGCTTCAATGTTCATAGATTAACCTTGGTTCAATTTGCTCATACTGCAGGAATAGAGCTGGAGATATCTATAGCTGCTATACAGAGCTTTATGTTACTCAGCATGATTTGTTGAGGGACCTCGCTCTTCATGTGAACAGTCAGGAGCCTTTAACTTCTCGAAGGAGGCTAATTATGCCAAGGAAGGAAAACGAACTTCCAAAGGAATGGGATAGAGTTAAGGATCAACAGTTAGAGGCACAAATTGTTTCCATTAATACAGGTATTCAGCTCTACCTTGTCCTAAGATGCAGTAGGTGACTCGTTCTTGTTTGATATTTTACATTACACGGTTGATGATCTGAAGTATGCTTCAGCAATTGAATTATCTATCTCTTTTACAGGTGAAATGAAAGAATCTGATTGGTTGCAGATGCATTTTCCAAAGGCTGAGGTACTAATTTTGAATTTTGCTGCCGACGCATACTTCTTGCCACCCTTTCTCAGTATTATGCCCAATCTGAAGACTCTGATCTTGATCAATTATGGGGCATCATGTGCAACACTACAGAATCTCTCTGTATTCGCATCTTTAAGTAACTTGAGAAGTCTCTGGCTTGAGAAAATAGCTGTCCCTCCTTTGCCAAAAACTACAGTTCCCCTGCAGAACTTGCGAAAAGTATCTCTTGTTCTATGTGAATTGACCAACAGCCTGAGAGGATCAAAGGTGGACCTCTCATTAACACTTCCACGCCTATCACATCTAACGATAGATCATTGCATCGATGTAACAAAACTTCCTTCTGCCATTTGCGACATCAACTCACTGGAATGCTTAAGCATATCCAACTGCCATGATTTGTCGGAGTTGCCATGTGAATTTGGCAAGCTAAATTCTCTCAAGATTTTAAGGGTGTATGCTTGCCCTGCTCTGAAGAGGCTACCTCATTCAATCTGCTTGCTGAAAGGATTAAAGTACCTCGACATTTCTCAGTCCTTTAATCTCCGAGAGTTGCCAGAAGAGCTTGGCTACATGACAAGTTTGGAGAAGTTTGACATGAGAGAATGCTCTCAATTGAAGACTCTACCAAGATCCTCATCTTGCTTGAAGTCTCTTGGTCATGTGATTTGTGATGAAGATATTGCTTTGTTATGGAAAGAAGCAGAAAGAGATATACCAGATCTTCATATTCAGGTAGCTGAAGAAAGTTTCAATTTGGACTGGCTGGTAGAATAAACACTCTTGCTTACAACTTTTTCGTGTAGAACTCTCCGTGTATGTAACTGCAACTATAACCTGTATATATGTAGCCTAGCCTCCTTTAGGAAAGTTACCATGAGTAGCACGCTAGGCTTGCTTCTGATCGGGGTTTTCTGTTCCATCGAGAAAATCTTGTCACTGTATTCAAGCTTCTAGCTTGCCTGTGACTATAAAGCAGTGATGTAGAAATCCTTTTTTAACAAATCACGAAAGATCATTTTGGTATTGTATCTTTTTTATTTCCAACCACTAACTTATGCAGAAGACTTGTAGGTGGAGTCACATGTAACCTTCAAGATTCCTTTTTGGCTGTAGCAGTCAATGACCTTGTTCTCAAACCTAGTGTACAGAAACAGTTTGTCCTTATTTTCAAACTTGGTGTACAGAAAGAGTTTGTCTGTTGTTAAGCCTTTGGGATGATTCAAGTTGTCAATGACCTTCTTCTTGGACATGAAGTGGGACCTTATAATCCCCCTGTCTTGTGTGTCATACCTTGGCTGGCATGTCGAGTTTGTCTGTTGTTAAGCCTTTGGGATGATTCAAGTTGTCAATGACCTTCTTCTTGGACATGAAGTGGGACCTTATAATCCCCCTGTCTTGTGTGTCATACCTTGGCTGGCATGTCTCACGAGATGAATTGATGATTAGTGCGTGAGTATTGTTATCATGAGATCTGAGGGTTCAAAATTTGACAAAGTTAATATGTCCGTCCTCCCCATGTGCTAGCCATAACATCCTGGCTAGTAGTCCCTATAATTTATCTCCTCCGTGTTGATCCTGGGACGGATTGACAGGGACGTTGGAAACGAACGAATCACCTTTTGCTACCATATCTTGGCCGACATGGTTACAAATAGATTGTGGTAGGAATGACCCAAGTGATGCAAACCCCAGACCCAGCAAGAGCTCAAGCACAAGCATGGCTACCGTCGAGCATCAGTACCTGTGTCACGGCTAGCCCTCTAGGCTTGCATGCTATAAAAATTTTAAAAAGTATATCCGAAATGAGTTTAACATGTTTAGTGAACTAAATGTCATGTTATGTAAATTTGTTATTCATATTGAAACATTACATCATTTACATGTGAGAAGTAAATTACTAAAATGCTGTTGGGAGTTGAGCAAAGGATTTGGACCTTGGCCAGGTTTTTGTTGCGAAAAAAAACTTGAAATAGTGGCTGCCATTCATTGATGTCTTTATTCCCCTGACTCGAACCCATAATATTTTACATGTTTCTAATCTTTCTATTACTTTAATTTGTATTAGTTAGTTTGTAGAATAAAATCATGTTATTTTATTTCGTAAAATAAAAATACTAAGTTTGACTTCATGACACATAACATTTGAATAAATACTTACTAGTTTACATTAGCTAATTAGTTAATGGAATATAAATAAGATAATTAAAATGGAAAAGAATAGCAAGTGTTCTTTGTCATCGTAAATACCTTTAAATTTAATTAAATCTGTGATGATATATAGAGTTGAGGCAAGTGTTGTTGATAATCGTAAAATATTTTTAAATTTTAATTAAATCTGCGATGATATATAGAATTAAATCCGCTAACAAAAGCTAAGTCGCCCTCCCAGGCTTCGGACAGTGCGGGAGATGGATTCAGCGACGTAGAAGAGAGGTGGGGGTTCACCACAGTTTGAATCAGAGGATTGAAGCAGCGTGAAAGCTGTTCCCTCGAGAGATTGTTCGGCACAGCAAGTACTACGAAGAGAAGGATCACTAGTGTTTCCATCTCCCTCAATTGTAGTAAATGATTATAGAACCCAAAGGAGAGCCACATTGAAACGAAGAATGTGCTAGAGGAAAAGGGCATTGTGGACTAAACAAGAAACTGAGATTCCATAATGATCAACGCACGGGCCATTATTCCACATGCAAAACAGCCTATTCACAATTCACATAAGAAACGAACATAACATTCAAATTTCAAATAGAGTTCATAATATTAATCGTTGCAAGCATATAAATGAAGCACTGCAGACTCCTCAAAACACAAATGAAATCAAAGAACCCCTAAACTACCTCTTAAAAACTTGTTTAAACATTACAAAGGTTTAAATAGTCACATGAAAGTTTTGCAAGAACCGTGGTGGTAATATTTCGAAACCAGTTAACAAACCAGCTATTATAACGTAAATGTAACAAACAAATCGACCAAGCATACATTAAAAACAAGCAAGTGCTTTTTCAGTTTTAGCTTTGTTCTTCGGCATCTGCCAACTCCCTCTCCTCGGCTGCAGCAGCCATTAGTTCATCAAAGTTTTCCGTCTTACCCAACAATATCTCAATCTGGATGGGGAACACAAACCATTAGATAGAGAGCAGCACAAGAAGCACTTGGTACTAAATTTGTTTGTGCGAGTTATCACATGCAGATAAAAGCAACATCATGGTGTATTAATCAATTGATTAACCTAACATAAACATGATACTTTCTTGCATTTCTTTTACATTTATACATTTTCCATGCTCTATTTCCACTTGCAAATTGCAATTATGAGCATCACATTTCAAGTCGATGCAAATATAGTAAAATGGTGCCCTAATTGCTTTGACTATATGGTTATTACTCATGTTTTAACAACGCTATCCTAAATGAAACAGCCAAATTCACGTATGCTACTTTTTTGCAAGTTTCCTTTGAAGAAAGCATATTCAAGAGCAATCTAATGACCTGCAGAATGAATATTAATACTACAATATACTGAATACCTTGGCTTTTTGGATAGGCCTGCCTCTAGATTCATCATTGATATCAACAGTAGATGTAGTGATCTCTGCACCAAATTGATCAAAATTCAATCTGTTATGCACTTAAACAAGATAAGCAAAAAGTAGAACAAGAGAGACTCTTACTTCTCTCAACAGCAAGTCCATTGTTTTTCAATATCTCAGCAATGGTGACAACAGTTGCAATTGCTGACAAGAATGCAATAGGTGTTAAATAAGCATCAAAAGAAGATACTGAGCAAGGGAATTTACATGCTACTATAAATAATGAGTCAAGAGTATAAATTACAATCAAAATTTCAGCAACAAATTTGTAATTTAACTAGTTACCATAACCCCAAAGAATGCTGCAACTCAGAGAGCCCAAAACATAACACACCTTAATGTTTTAAAAAACCTTAATAGGATAAATAAAAAAAATATACACAGCATAAAATATCTGACATCTATTAATCCTCATATGATGTGTAAGTATACAATTTGCAAAAAATTATTAAAGTAAAAAAAACAAGGAATTCAAAAATTCTAACAAGACAAACAAGATCATAAGATTTGTAACTGATAAAAAACCAAAAAAAAAAAATCAAGGATAAACAGAGGATATAGTTACCGTGGAAAAAATTAGGAAGCATTTAATTTAAAGATATCACACCAACAAAATGGATCCATACAAGATCATGTTGTAGTCATTTCCAAGCAAGAATTAGTTAACACGCAAGAGTCTCAAACCAGAACAATGGTTTTCACAAGTTTAGAAAGAACCAATGGCCATGAAAATCTACTTAGACGTAAGAACAAAAGATAAATGATAAAGATTTATACATGATGATGGTTTAGTATAAATTCAGAAAAGAAAGATAAATAGCTTGTCAGTTTAATGCCTTTCTCTTAGCTTGACCAAAGAGATAAGTATATAGACAATAAGTCATATGGATAATGGTACACTTAAAGAAAGAAATATGTAGACCTAGGTCTACTTGATATGCACCACATTTCAAACTCATAAGATAAGCCTGTTTGTCATATTTATAAGCTTTAATTACAAAATCTAGCTTGAAAGTCTTAACTTTTTAATATATCCAGTACAGCAATTTCAAAGGCAAAGAATCAATCTATGTCTAATCTATATAAAATTTTATTTTTGCAACAAACCTAGGAATCTATTTAGGTCTCGATAGCATGGTTTGTTGATCATGACATGTACAAACAAGTTCAATAGGTCAACATCTAACAACTTGTCATACCAAAATAATTTTGTTTAATGGCAGAATCATAACTCCATTAAGATCTACATCAGATCATATCATCAATATCTAATAAACATAGTATCCAGATTTTTTTAGATTTTCAACAAGAGTTATGTTTACCTTTCTTAATTATCACAGTTCAACTCTTGATTCAATTTATCTAAATATAGAACAATCTAAATCACTTCTTTGAAAGACTTTGTTTTTGATCTACATCAGATCATACCATCAATAACTAATAAACATATTATCCAGATTTTTGTAGATTTTCAACCAGAGTTATGTTTACCTTTCTTAATTACCACGGTTCAACTCTTGATTCAATTTATCTAAATGTAGAACCTATAATCTAAATCACTAATTTGAAAGACTTCGTTTTTTATTCCAGCTTATCTAAACATTTTCTTTATTACTGCTAAAATTACTTCAGATGCCCAACCTTTTACTAAAGGACATGCATTTTAACATGAATATAATTAGTAAGATTCTCTAATAATAATGTGCCATGGTCAACCATTAAAGTAAACTATAGTCATATGAAACTCATTAGTGGCATTCAGCATTCTAACACTACAAGCTACATTGGAGAAGTGTTTTTTTTTCTTATGATATTACTAGATATTCTTTAGTTTTCAAAATCCTGCATGGAGTTTTAATAGGAGCTCTCTCATATGTTTTTTCCCACATGCAATTCATTTTTCTTAATATATTTATTATTATCTAATATAAATATAGATAATATCTATGACTAATTTACCATTTAAAAGCATCCTCATTGGATTCTAAAGAAAAAATATTTCTTGTCGTAGTCTTCCCTTAATCATTGTCCCCTATGTTATTTTGTGTGGCTCACTAAGATTTTTATGTTTGTAACAAGGATTAAAATTTGAAGATTAGTTATGGAGACCCATTTCATGTGTCTTGAAGTATTTTAAGTGCCCTAATCAATGGGGCAAAACAATAATTTTTGTCCATGCCAGCTAACATGACACAAAATGTAAAACCATGGCTTATATTGATTTTCAGACATATACTGGATGAATCAAATTAATGATTTCATTGAGTTTTTTTCTCAATTTGTAATCATTTGCTTATTGTATATATATAAATACTATCAATTTCACAAACTTTATAATTGCTTGAAACTTTGTTCACCTATATTTACAAACTAATCAAATTCTATGGTTCATAAACTTGGCATAAGTTTCTATTTCAACCTATCATAAGTTGACTTTTTAGAGTAAGATATTGGTTCAAGGTATAGCTTCCTAATGATATACTGTTGCATAAAGTTCAATAGAAAAATAAGATCCATGTATCCAAACCCAGAAGACTGAGGCAAAATACAGCATGTTTATGTTGGCTCGAGGTATGTCACATGCCTAGAACTGATAAACACAAACCAAGAAACTATATTGAATTATTTAGCACGTAAACAAGCATCTAACTAAGAACAAGGAAGTCTAATGCAAGGACATCCACCTGCGTAATATAATGAACCAATTTAGTGAATACTTACTGTGAGATTTTGATATAGGAAACCCCAAAAATAATACTCGACACATAATCTTGCTTAAAGTTGAATATACACCAAAAAAACACTAAACTCGAGAACCTACCCATTCCCAGAGCAGATAGCTCGACTTCGTTATGTTGCTGCATGTATCTCTGCAATGAAATAACATAATCATGATCAATATAACTAAACAAAGAAATAACGACCAGATAACAAGACAGAATAAAAATATGATAAAGAAAGCCATCACTCATCAGTACTTAGAGCATCCAGCGGCAAGCGAAATGAAAACACAAAAACTAGGCCTTCCAATTAATACCATCAGACACTATAATAGTCTTCAACCCAAGACCGGAAATGAGTATAAAATCTGAGAGGGTAATGAAGATCGAACCTTAGCGAGGTTGACGTAGAAGAACAGCGGCTTCTTGGTGTTGGAGACCTGAATCCGGTTCTTCTTGTAGGAATCGGTAGCCACGATGTGGAGATTGTTGACGCCTTCCGTGACCTCGTCCATGGGCGATCAGCTCCTCCTCCGCGCGCGAGATTTCGGAAACCCTAACCCTAATTTCCTTGTGCGGCTGCGGCCTAGGGAGAGGAAGGAAGCAGACGGGTATAAAGCGACCACCGTTTACAGAAAGCAGCGAACCGAATCGGATCCTGTGAGTGCTCGGGTTTGGTTTTGTCCGATCTGAAATCGGATCAGATTCAGAAATGGAACCGGCCGACTTGAATTTATTTTTGTTAGATGATTATAATAATATTTTGAAATCTACATATACTTTTTATCTTTAAAAATTCAATAAAAATCTCATTAAATATAGTGAGATTTTACATATAGCGATCTTCGATGAATTCATTATACCCCAGGATATAGTTTGATTCAGAATGGCGACTAAAAGTCACCGATGATGTTCAGGCGACAATCGAACATGTGCATGTAAAATGTCACGTATCAGAGCTCTTATATTTAAATGATATTTTACTGAACCAAATCAGGTATTACCTATTTACATATCTAATTTTTATAATACCCCATGTTTTTGAAATATCCATTTGTATAGCTCCATAAGTCAATTTCAAACTAAAACAAATATATTCTAAAAACCTCCTCAATATATTAAATTGAGAGGATATCTAAAAATTTTTACTCTAACAATTTAAAAATTTATTAATCTCAATTTACACTATCGATTCAGATATGATAGCATAGATATATTCGAAGGTTTTCAAGAATACATTCATTCTAATTTTAAATAATTCAAAATTCTCTACAACAAGCAGGAAATTTCCTTTTAAAATAGACCTAAATCATTTGAAAATTCAAAAGTTGATAGTTTTTTTCAATTATGAGAGATATAGGAACCTATTGATAGTGTTGATTGTATGTATCATTGTCTTAAGTTTTATAATGAGTTTTTATCAAGTTTTTGTAAGTTTAACATTTCACTAATCTCAATTTATACTATCAAATTCAGATTCGATATCATAAATATATTAAAGAGATTTCATAAGTATATTAATTTTGATTTGAAATAATTTAGAGTTTTTTAATTCCACGCAAGGTTCTAAAATTCACTAGGCACTAGTCGAACGTCAGACCAACGCCTAACGCCTAGGGCGCCTAGACGAGGACTAGGTGCTGCTAGATGGATTTCTCGATATTAACATAATTTACATAATAAATCATATATTATAACTCTAACATAATAACATAAAATTTAAAATGAGTTCAAAAGTACACAACTAATAAAATATCAATAGACAAAAATACAATATCATCGGATACAAACTCAATATCAAATTTATTCTACTTCTTGTTCTCCATAATTTTCAACAACTTATTCTTCATTGGACGCAAACTCAATATCATCGTTGTGATCCTCCTCTTCTTCTTTAAATGCAAAATTATCTTTATGAAGTTCTCTCACTCCAGAACTTCTTTAGGGTTGTAAATTTTCATTTGCTCCAATTGCTTCATCAACCATTTGTCATATGAACCTAGAACTTAGTTCAACTTGCCCCCGGGGCTATGGTGCAGCGGTAAGGTCACTAGTTGTTAGCCCAGGCATCCGCGGTTCGATCCCCAGCTACGGCGCATTTTGCAGGAATTTTTCCTCCAAATGGGGCGCGAACCCTGGGACGCTGGGCTTCTAGACTAGCCACCGCGAGCGCTTCCCGATTTACCCTGGTGACCGGTGGGAAACTTCCGTGGGGCCACCCATGTTCAATTTGTCTGCTGCCTGGTTCATCATTTTTTTAGAACTTAGTTCAACTTCATTATCTTCCTCGTTATCCACAATCCAACCTTATGCATTTGAAGTATTTTTTGCAAGAAGGACATCGATATTCCTTTCTTTTTCTCTTTTTTATTTGTTCAATAATCTTGCATTAAATTGGACAAATATTAGATTATTTAATCTATTGACATCCTACCTATTTTTTTTCTTTGTATGAATCTAAAAAAAAAGAGAAAGTAAATATTATAGTTAGTAATATGAATATAAACTTTAAAAATTAATACTTTACTTTAATTAAAGACTTAAAATTTAAAGTTTACTCCTTCAAATGTATTCCAATTTTTTTTACATCTATATGAACTTACAGTTAATAAAAGTATCCTCAATACCACTCTTAGCAAGTTAGGTGTGTGAGCATCGTATATACTCCACCATGCACATGAATCAAATATATCATCATTTTTTCACATGCTTTTACTGCCAATGTTTTTCTAAATAACTCAGTCTTATCTCTAAATTTTGAAAATTTCTTGTTAATAATTGTATCTTGTAGATCTAACTCATTGGCATGTAAAATTTCCATGCATTCAAAAATCACCTCTGAAATCTCCTCGCAAAGAGCAATAAAACTACCTTTATAGTAAAAATAAGAATCCAACAAAAAAACAGTGGTATGCAATGATGTATCAAATATATCATTCATTTTTAACTGAATAATCTCTATGATAGGTTGATAATTTGATTCTAAATTGTTCAGGGACACCTTGATATCTTCTTTAGCTTAAAGAAGCTCCCCATATAGAAACCATCTATCAATTGAATAACTTTTACCAAAGGAGCAAATATTTTCAAATAAAGTATCACACCATTCCAAAAACTCATGCTCATCATACTAGAGTAAGCTATTTTTCGTTTGTCTGTTTTTAACCATTTATATTTCTCCCATATATCACTTGTAAGCATGCCCTTAAACTTGATTTTTTTTTTTCAATCAAACTTTGCATATCTCTTCGTCAGACTATGTCTTTCTTCTTCGTGAAACTTCTCATTAATGATGAAGTCTTATAGCGAGCATAAATAAAAATGGTAAAAGACTTAGCTTACTCAATAACCTTTTTATATCGTGGAAGTTTACCAATATTTTCAAGCATGAGATTAATAGTGTGTGTTGTACAAGAACTCCAAAAGATCTCAGGTCGCTTTTCTCTCATGAATTTAGCTGCAATCCTATTGTTGATGGTATTGTCTATTACAATCTGAACAATATTCTGAGCTAATTCTACTTATTTAACACACTTGTCAACATATTCAAAAATAAGTTTAGTTGTATGTGTCTCATCTGAAGATTCCTTAAACTCTAAAAATATAGTACCCTCCTTGCACTTAACACATAAATTTAAGATGTTTCTTCTTTTTCTATCACTCCATGTATCTGTCATGATAGAGCACTCATTTTTTGCCCATTCTTCCTCACATTTCTTTCGCAGTTGTTTTGTTATTTCAACTTCAGCTTTCAACAGTGGCTCCCTAAGTTGATATTGAGTTAGATGCTTGAATCCTGGTACAAATTGACCCATTGCCTCTATTAGTTGCTTGAAGCTATCATTATCAAGAGTATTAAATGAGATTCCATTTTCATAAACTTATCTCCCAACATATTGTTGAACTTTTTAGGTTCTCTCTTTCAAAAGTGTCTCATTTATATTTTTTTGGCGAAGCACTTTACTTCCACTTGAACCTATATTTTTGGAGCAATTATCGATGCATATCTATCCATGGGCCAAGTGGAAGAGTTTTTTAGATGGGTATCCATTCAATTTCAAAATCTTCCTTCATTCAAAGAAATAATCACCTCTGCTCTACAATTTTGTTCTTCCATATTTTGTTCTTATTTCTATTCCTCTCTTCTAAATTACATGTTTGTACTTATTTTATCTTCTTAAGATGATTTTCGACAACCAAATACATTTTTAGGTATGATTTCTATGTGCTCCATGATCATATATACTTCCCCAACATTGTTTTTTCACACAACTTGTATTTTATCTTATCGAAGTTCTTTAGATCAATCAACATCGCAAACTCCCATCCGATGTCATTTGACTGTCTCCTAAGAATCTTGGATTCAGGTTGAGTAACAGATGTTGTTGAAGATGGATTACTTACTATTGCAATTATGATAACCTGAAAATTGATTTACAAATAAGTTTAAGAACTTTAGAATCATTAATAATAAGTCTAAGAAAAAATTATATATAAAATAATTAAGATATAATTATATATAAAATATTTAGATTTTTAGGATATGAACATGTTACCATAAATTAGTAAAATAAAATTAACAAAATATAAATCTTATTTATATGAATTAATAAAATTTATTAGATTTTTTAAATTTTAAATATTATATATATGATTTATATGAATTATTAAGATTTATTAGAATTTTTAATTTTAAATATAAAATTAATAGATATAAATAAATTATAAAAATAATTAAAAATAATTTTAAATATATTTTTATATAATTTATTAGGATAATTTAATTAAGCTTTTATAAAGCATATTTGAATTATGCCATTTAGTTGAGGAATTCTTTCAATTAAATAAAACATAAAGTAAATAAATAAATAAACATCACCGTTGGCGCAAGCAGTACCGTGACGTGTTCAACGCCACCAAAAGCATCCCACGACGTTGGAAGAGTCGTGGGATGCACAAAAACGAGTACAGGATAGTAACGAAAAAAAGGAAAAACTTATTGATCGATCCAGCAGATGCTTTCGAAGGAGATGAGATGCAGTCGAACTGGCGTGAGTAGATGAATCGATAACAAAACAATAGATTTAGGGTTTATATATAAAAAATCCTAAATTTATATATACATTTTTTATATATAACCGTAGATAAATAAACATCACCGTTGGCCCCCTGTGCAGTGCCTAGCGCCGCACAAGGATACCTAGGCTGGCAACACAGTGTATTTTCAGGGCATTTGCCTATCGTCGCGTGCCTAGGTTGTTGCCTAGCCCGAGTTTTAGAATAGAGGTTCCTTGTGTCAGTTTCGACTTTCGAACGAAACTGACTTATTAACCATAAAGAAAAAAATGAGTATTTTGTGAAATATAACACTTGATTTAAATATTATGAAAATTGGGTATGTGATTTTTTTTTGTTGGCAACATGAATGCTGCTTATGTCGATTAATCCTGGAGGTGATTGGCTTGGCCATACAAAAATTTCCTATAAACTACCAGGTAAATTAAGAAGCACTCACAACAAGCCCCATTAGCCCAGCATTCTTAGGTCAACTGTCCATTAAAAAAAAAATCTATCCATTAATTTGTTGAAACTAGGATTCGATCCTTAGGTACGTGCTTCAAAAACTAAAAAGGCATACTGCCGCTGCACCAATCACTACAAAAAAAAAAACTTGATCTAGGGATGTATTTTAGTGACGAAATTAATTAGTCACAAATCAACAACAACAACTAAACCTTATCCTACTAGGTGAGGTCGGTTATATGAATCCTTATACGCCATTAAGCTCTATCCCCTATATCATCATCTATATTTAAATAATTTTATCTTATTTTATTACTACTAACCAAGTATTTTTGATCTTCCTCTCTCTCATTTGATGTGCGTATTTGTTATAGTTTTACATCGTCTAATTAGGGCATTTATTAGCCATCTAAATACATATCCATACAATCTTAAACGTGTCTCTTGAAGTTTTTCATTAAAAGATACAACTCTAATTTTCTAGATACAACTTTGATTTTCTTTCTACTCTCATTTCTTATTCTGTCCATTCTCATATGTCTACACAATCACCTAAATATCCTCATCTCTGCAACTTTTATCTTCTTCTTATGTGCCCGAGTTATAGCCCAACACTCAGCACCATATAACATAGTAGGTCTAACTGTCATTTTATAGCCTTTAAGTTGATGAGGTATTTTACGATCACATAAAACACCCGATGCTAACGTCCATTTCAACCATCCTGCTTGTATTTTGTGTAAGACATATCTCTCAATCCCTTCTTCATTTTACCAAAATGATCCTAAATACTTAAAACTCTCAGTCTTAGACAACTCATCATCTCCTATCTTAATAATTATCTCATTATGTCTAATATTGTTAAACTTAAGGGGGCGCTTGGTATAAATTTGGCAATGGGAATGGTAATGAATTTGATTGAGGGGTGTATGGGTTTGGTGATAACCTAGTGGGGGTGAGTAATGAAATCAAGGGTATTATATCCTTATTTTGATTCCGATTCCCGTATACCAAGCAACATCAATGGGAATAAAATCTATTTCATTCACATTCCCACCTTCTAAACCCGTTTATCAAGCGCCTCCTAAATTCTATATATTCTAGCTTTACTCTACTAAGTCTAAAACCTTTCACTTCTTGTGTTTCTCACTAAGATTATAGTTCAGTATTTACTCCTTCATGTGTCTCGTCTATCAAAATAATATCATCTGCAAATAACATACAATATGGTACTGTATTTTGAATATGTCCAATGAGTTCATTCATGATTGATGGGGTTAAGCACCCCGTGGCTGATACATGGACTGAAAAAACTATGTGGCAAGATATAGCGAGTCTGAACGACTCTCTTTCCAGAGCTCCCGAGACCCTCTCGGGAACGGGATCCCCCGAGACCCTCTCGGGAACGGGATCCCCCGAGACCCCCCGCGAGTAGACACGCCTCAGAGATCAAATCGGAGGGCACACTCCCGAAATCATCTCGAGAAGCCAGGTCCCCGAGACCACCTCGGGAAGGCAAAATGCCCCGGACCCCCCCGGGCCAGAAGACCCCGAGATCACCTCGGGGAGGCAGAGCCCAAAAACCATTCGGCCTCAAGGAACGGTCCCCCTTTCTTCGGATCTGCGGATAACAATCACCCATTATCGCGGAGTCATCATGACCTATAATTATCGCAACGGGTCAAACTTAATGACGGCGTGGACCGTTGCTAAGGTTATCCTGTAATCGACAATTGGGGGGACGTGGCAAAGATCGTGGAGACTCTTGAGACAGCCGCTGCAGGTATAAAAGGTACTCCAACCCCTCCGGTAAAGGGGTTAAGCTCCCTCTACTTCACGCATCTCTTTTCTGCCTTCTCTACATCTCCTGGATCAAGGCACTGACTTGAGTGTCGGAGAGGGCTCCGCTGGATAACCTCCGGCGTGTTCCCCTAATGCTCGTGTTAATCTCGCAGGGTGAGAGCTCTTCCTCAAGCCTCAACATCCACGTGGGCTGAACGCTGGTGACTGGCCGTCGACGTCCATTAATTCCTTTCGGAACAAGTTTGGCGTCGTCTGTGGGAAACCAGTAAAGCACCAGAAGGAGCACCGATGGTAGAGCTGGCGGGACAATCCATTGTCCTGACAAATGAGGAACTGGATCGCTTGGTGGCCAACGCCATCAAAGGGGCGCTCAAATAGCACCAAATCGAGCAAGCCGCCTCACAGCGAGGTGTTTCTATGCGGGAGGAGATCCCTAGAATCTCCATCTCGCACCCCCCACCACCGAAGATCTGACTCACCACCCGTGGGGCATGTGGTGGCACCTCCAGTGCACCGGCGAGAGTCCCTGGGAGACTTGGGGAAAATTAACTTTGCCGCTTCCAGTGTTCTACGACAAGAAGAATGAGGGGAGATGGGGGAAGGACCTAGGAACTTCTAGAAGATCCCCTCCGCGCTAGCGTTTCTCTTCGCCTTACGACATGCTCGGCGATCCTAGATCCGTGCTAGCGCTTCTCTTCGTCTTACGACAGGCTCGGCGATCCTAGCTCCGCGCTAGCGCTTATCTTCGCCTTACGACAAGCTCGGCGATCCTAGCTCCGTGCTAGCGCTTCTCTTCGCCTTACGACAGGCTCGGCGAACCTACCTCCGCGCTAGCGCTTCATTTATCTCACTGCCTTACGACAGGCTTGGCGATCCTAGCTCCGCGCTAGCACTTCTCTTCGCCTTACGATAGGCTCGATGATCTTAGCTCCGTGCTAGCGCTTCTCTTCGCCTTACGACAGACTCGGCGAACCTAGCTCCGTGTTAGTGCTTCATTTATCTCACTGCCTTACGACATGCTTGGCGATCCTAGCTCCGCGCTAGCGGTTCTTTTCGCCTTACGATAGGCTCGGTGATCCTAGCTCCGCGCTAGCGCTTCTCTTCGCCTTACGATAGGCTCAGCGATCCTAGCTCCGTGCTAGCGCTTCTCTTCGCCTTACGACAGGCTCGGCGAACCTAGCTCCACGATAGCGCTTCATTTATCTCACTGCCTTACGAAAGGCTTGGCGATCCTAGCTCCGCGCTAGCGCTTCTCTTCGCCTTACGACAGGCTCGATGATCTTAGCTCCGTGCTAGCGCTTCTCTTCGCCTTACGACAGACTCGGCGAACCTAGCTCCGTGCTAGTGCTTCATTTATCTCACTGCCTTACGACATGCTTGGCGATCCTAGCTCCGCGCTAGCGGTTCTTTTCGCCTTACGATAGGCTCGGTGATCCTAGTTCCGCGCTAGCGCTTCTCTTCGCCTTACGACAGGCTCGGCGATCCTAGCTCCGTGCTAGTGCTTCTCTTCGCCTTACGACAGGCTCGGCGAACCTAGCTCCGCGATAGCGCTTCATTTATCTCACTACCTTACGAAAGGCTTGGCGATCCTAGCTCCGCGCTAGCGCTTCTCTTCGCCTTACGACAGGCTCGATGATCTTAGCTCTGTGCTAGCGCTTCTCTTCGCCTTACGACAGACTCGGCGAACCTAGCTCCGTGCTAGTGCTTCATTTATCTCACTGCCTTACGACATGCTTGGCGATCCTAGCTCCACGCTAGCGGTTCTTTTCGCCTTACGATAGGCTCGGTGATCCTAGCTCCGCGCTAGCGCTTCTCTTCGCCTTACGACAGGCTCGGCGATCCTAGCTCCGTGCTAGCGCTTCTCTTCGCCTTACGACAGGCTCAGCGAACCTAGCTCCGCGATAGCACTTCATTTATCTTACTGGCTTATGAAAGGCTTGGCGATCCTAGCTCCACGCTAGCGCTTCTCTTCGCCTTACAACAGACTCGATGATCCTAGCTCCGTGCTAACGCTTGTCTTCGCCTTACGACAGGCTCGGCGAACCTAGCTCCGTGCTAGCGCTTCATTTATCTCACTGCCTTATGACAGGCTTGGCGATCCTAGCTTCGCGCTAGCGCTTCTTTTCGCCTTACGACAAGCTCGGCGATCCTAGCTCCGCGCTAGCGCTTCTCTTCGCCTTACGACAAGATCGGCGATCCTAGCTCCATGCTAGCGCTTCTCTTCGCCTTACGACAGACTCGGCAAACCTAGCTCCACGCTAGCTCTTCTCTTCGCCTTACGACGGGCTTGGCGATCCTAGCTCCACGCTAGCGCTTCTCTTCGCCTTACGACAGGCTCGACGAACCTAACTCCGCGCTAGTGCTTCATTTATCTCATTGCCTTACAACAGGCTTGGCAATCCTACTTCTCTTTGCTTTACGTCAGACTCAGCGAACCTAGTTCCGTGCTAGCACTTCATTTATCTCTTTGCCTTACAACAGACTCGGCGAACCTTTGCTTCGCCTCGAAATGCACTGGGACTGTTGGACTATTTCAAAAGATTGCCTCGGGCCGAGAGATGAATGTTTCGATTCTTCGGACCCAACGTGCCGCCAATGAAGTAGTAGTGGGTGTAGGGACCCACCATAACATAGCTTCTTCGCCACATCACTTGTCTAATCAGTCAGCCACACTTCCTTCGATTAGACTTGAAGGGAGGGACTTATGATGGGGTTAAGCACCCCCATGGCTGACATGTGGACTGAAGAAGCTATGTGACAAGATATAGCAAGTCTGAACGACTCTCTTTCCAGAGTTTCCGAGACCCTCTCGGGAAGGGGATCCCCCGAGGCTCCTCACGGGTAGACACGCCCCGGAGATCAAATCGGAGGACGCACTCCCGAGATCATCTAAGGAAGACAGGTCCCCGAGACCACCTCAGGAAGGCAAAATGCCCATGACCCCCTGGGCCAGTAGACCCCGAGATCACCTCGGGGAAGCGGAGCCCAAGAAGCATTCGGCCTCAAGGAACGGTCCTCTTTCTTTGGATCTGCGGATAACCATCAACCATTATCGCGGAGTCATCATGACTCATAATTATCGCAACGGGCCAAACTTAATGACGGCGTGGACCGTTGCAAAGGTTATCCTGTAACCGACAATTAGAGGGGCGTGGCAAAGATCGTGGAGACTCTTGAGACAGCCACAGCAGGTATAAAAGGTACTCCAACCCCTCCGGTAAAGGGGTTACACTCCCTCTACTTCACGCATCTCTTTTCTGCCTTCTCTGCATCTCCTGGATCAAGGCACTAACTTGAGTGTCGGAGTGGGCTCCACCGAACAACCTCCGGCTCGTATTAATCTCGCAGGGTGTGAGTTCTTCCTCTAGCGTCAGCATCCACGTGGGTTGAACCCTGGTGACTAACCGTTGACGTCGATTCCTTCCGGAACAATGATTATTAAAAAAAGATAAAAACTTAGAGCTGATCCTTGGACTCTATCCTTATTAAAAATGCTTCAATTAATCTACTTGAAGTCTTCACTCTGGTAGTTACATCCCATACATATCCTTAATTAGTTCAATATATGCTACGCTAATACCTCTCTTTTTTAAAATTCTCCATATAATTTCTCTTGGGATCCTATCATAAGTTTTTTCTAAGTCAATGAATATTATGTGTAGATCTTGCTTTTGCTCCCAATTCTTTTCAATTAGTTGTCTAAGAAGATGTATAATTTCTATAATCGACCTTTCAGGCATAAACCCAAATTGATTTTCGCCCATCATGGACTCCTTTCTTAATTTTTTTCTATTATTCTTTCCAAAGTTTTATAGTATGATTCATAGGTTTAATACTTCTATAATTTGCACAATTTTGTACATCTCATTTATTCTTATATAAGAGATTAGAGTACTTATCCTCCATTGATTAGATATGTTTTTCATTTTCAATATCATATTAAATAATTTAAAAGACATTCAATACCTTATTTTCCTAAGCACTTCCATACCTCTATTGACATATCATTTGGTCCCACAGCTTTTCTATTTTACATTCCTTTCAAAATTTATTATATTTCTAAAGTTTGAATTCTATGATAAAAATTTAAATTTCTATATTCATTTGACCTACTCAAATTGTCTAAGATAAGTCGACCACCTAAATCTTCATTAAAAAGTTGATAAAAATATATCTTTTACTGCTCTTTTATTTCTCCATCATTTACTAGTACTTTATTGGATTCATCTTTAATATATCTTATTTGACTAAGATCTTTTATTTTCCTTTCTTTCACTTTAGCTATTCTATAAATGTCTATTTCCCCTTCTCTTGTATCTATGTTTCAATATAATCATTCAAAAATTTTATTTTTTTGATTCATTTATTATTTGCTTAGTCTCTTTATTGGATATTATATATATTTTTTAAGTTTTCTTATTCTTACAAATATATAATTCTTTATAAGCTATTCATTTTTTCCTTTATTTTCTCTTGTACTTTCTCATTCAACCATCATGATTCTTTATTTGATGGTGCATGCCCCTTTAACTCATCAAGTGTATTTTTTGTTACTATTTTTAATTTTGATACCATCTTATCCATATTATATTAGAGTCACCGTATATTTCACCTAGTTCTTATACTCCTGCTTTTTTCTTAAATTTGTTTTGCTTCGTATCCTTTAGCTTCCGCCACTTAATTCTATGAGTCATATATATTTTCTTTCTATTGGTACTATGGTCAAGGTGTATATCCAACACTACTAATTTATGTTGGCTAATTAAGCCTTCTCTAGGGATGACCTTACAATCTTTACAAATCTTTCTATCCCTCTTCCTAACGATAAAATGTCAATTTGCGATTTATAATCCTCGCTTTTAAATGTGACCAAGTGTTCTTCGTTTTTCTTAAAAATGTATTAGCTAGTATAAGATCATATGCTATTCTAAAATCTAATATAGTTTTTTTCCTTTTTTATTTTTTATTCCAAACCCATAACCTCCATGTACCCTCTCATATTCTTCATTTTTTACTCTGACATATTCATTTAGATTGTCTCCTATTAAAATTATTTTATTCGACAGAATGCTTTGTAATACCTCATCTAAGTCATCCCAATATTTTGATTTAGTTTCTTCATCTAATCCTACTTGAGATGCATATATGCTAATTACGTTCACAATTTCATTCACTACTACTATATTGAGAGTTATAATTCTATCACTTTTTCTAACTACTCCAACAACTTTATCTTTTAAGAACTATTTACAAAAATACTCACTCCATTTCTTATTTTTACTCTTTCCTGTGTATCATAATTTAAAACCCAAGTTCTTTATCATGTTTGCCTTCTCGCATATCCATTTTGTCTCTTATACATACAAAATACTAATTTTTCTTCTAATCATCATATATACTACCTTCATTACCAATGAGGGTTTCTAAGTTCCATGTTCCAAATATTATACTATTAGTTTTCCTATAATATTTATTCTTATCCCACCTATGATGTGAGAACTCTTGCCTATTTAACATTGCACTCGTGTCGATACGTTATAGTCGAGCATTACAATGTGAACTCTTGCATATTTAGCACTACACCCAAATTCTGGAGATGTAGTAGTCCTTGATGAGACGTTATAGTCAGACCCTGCAATGTATTCCTTCCGGGGGACATCATAGCATTAGCACAATAATTTAATGGAGTCATTCATTGAGTATTTATCATAGTTTTATGGTGACTGGCAACCTAACACACCTCCTCTTTTATCCGGGCTTAGGATCGGTTATGATTGAGTCATTACAAGTGAAGTTCAGCAACAAATATAGTGATGAAAAAATCATCGCAAAACATCAATAAAATTAGCAACAAAAAAATTTTCGTTGCAAACATAGCAACAAAATAATTTGTCGCAAAATTCATTGTTAATTAGCAAAAAAAAATTGAACTCGTTGCTAATTTGTGATGAATTTATATTCATCGCAAATTAACAACTAATTTTGCAACAAATTATGGATTCGTCGGACAAATACATTTTGGATCAGCCTTGATTTCGTAAATTTAGTGATGAATTGTATATTCATCGCTAAATTTGTAACAAAGTCTGATTTTGTCGCCAAATTTATGACGGATTTATAATCCATGTTAAATTTAGAGTAAATTATGAATCAGAATATTAGATTTACTGACGAATTAGGAATTATCGTTGAATCAGCAATGAATCTAAGATTTGTCGCTGAACCAGCGACGAATTCTGGATTTGTGGCTGAATCAACAATGAATAAGGTATTCGTGCTGAATTTAGGGATTTAAATCCCTCCTAAACCGAAATTCCGCCCGGCTGGCCTCGCGGCCGACATTCGCAACTGGGTGCGAGC
>JAGFNQ010006557.1:0-59942 GCA_024364735.1 Boesenbergia rotunda | reverse complement strand
GGGGGGAAGGACATAGGAACTTCCAGCATATCCCCTCCGCACTAGCGTTTCTTTTCGCCTTACGATAGGCTCGGCGATCCAAGCTCCGTGCTAGCGCTTCTTTCGCCTTATGAGAGGCTCAGCGAACCAAGCTTCGCGCTAGCGCTTCATTTATATCACTGCCTTACGATAGGCTCGGCGAATCTAGCTCCGCGCAAGCACTTCATCTATCTCACTGCCTTACGACAGGCTCGACGATCCTAGCTCCGCGCTGGCACTTCTCTTCACCTTACGACAGGCTCGGCGAACCTAGCTCCGCACAAGCACTTCATTTATCTCTTCACCTTACGACAGGCTCGACGATCCTAGCTCTACCTAGCGCTTCATTTATCTCACTGTCTTACGATAGGCTTGGTGATCCTAGCTCCGAGCTAGTGCTTCTCTATGCCTTACGACAGGCTCGGCAAAACCTAGCTCCACGCTAGCGCTTCATATATCTCATTGCCTTACGACAGACTTGTCGATCCTAGCTCCGCGCTAGCGCTTCTCTTCGCCTTACGACAGGCTCGGCGATCCTAGCTCTGTGCTAGCGCTCTCGTCGCCTTACGACAGGCACGGCGAACCTAGCTCTGCGCTAGCGCTTCATTTTCTCTTCGCCTTATGACAGGC
Organism: Boesenbergia rotunda; assembly: GCA_024364735.1. Lineage (NCBI taxonomy): Eukaryota > Viridiplantae > Streptophyta > Magnoliopsida > Zingiberales > Zingiberaceae > Boesenbergia > Boesenbergia rotunda. The sequence goes on along the minus strand of JAGFNQ010006557.1, from coordinate 59,294 downwards.
TCGGCGAACCTAGTTTCGCTCTAGCGCTTCATTTATCTCACTGCCTTATGATAGGCTTGGCGATCCTAGCTCCGTGCTAGCGCTTCTCTTCACCTTATGCCAGGCTCGGCGATCCAAGCTCAGCGCTAGCGTTTCTCTTCGCCTTACAACAGGCTCAGCGAACCTAGCTCCGCGCAAGTGCTTCATTATCTCACTGCCTTATGACAGGCTCGCGAGCCTAGCTCCGCGCTAGCGCTACATTTATCTCACTGCCTTACGATAGGCTCGGTGAACCTAGCTCCGCGCTAGCGCTTCATTTATCTCCTCGCCTTACGACAGGCTTGGCGAACCTATCTCCGCGCTAGCGCTTCATTTATCTCACTGCCTTACGATAGACTTGGCGATCCTAGCTCCGCGCTAGCGCTTCTCTACGCCTTACGATAGGCTCGGCGAACCTAGATCCGCGCTAGCGCTTCATATATCTCATTGCCTTACGACAGGCTTGTCGATCATAGCTCCGCGTTAGCGCTTCTCTTCGCCTTACGACAAGCTCGGCAAACCTAGCTCTGTGCTAGCGCTTCTCTTCGCCTTACGACAGGCTCGACAATCCTAGCTCCATACTAGCGCTACTCTTCCCCTTACAACAAGCTCGGTGAACCTAGCTCCGCGATAGCGCTACATTTATCTCACTGCCATACTACAGGCTCGGCAAACCGAGCTCCACGCTAGCGCTTCATTTATCTCTTCGCCATACTACAGGCTCGACGAACCTAGCTCCGCGCTAGCGCTTCATTTTGTTGGATCGAGAGAACCGATAGAGGGGGGGTGAATATCGGAAATCGTTTTTCAGAAATACTTAGAGCAAGTACGCAGCGGAAATTAAGAAAACAAAATCACACAGAGACACAATCGATTTTACTTGGTTCGGAGCCTGGGTCGACTCCTACTCCAAGGCCCACGGTCATTGACCGTTTACTTTGGGCAATTCTATATGAGGCGCAATATAGTTTACAAGGATTGATTTACAAATTCAGCACAGTAAACTAAATAATTAAAAAGAGACTCTTCTTTTACCGACGTCCGATGTAGGTTGTCTTTTTCGGGGCAGCGGGACGTCGTCGGCTCAAGTTGGGAGGTTTCCGGAGCGAGGCGCGAGAGCAGAAGAGCGTGGAAGCGTTGATTGAAGTTGTTGTTGAAAGCCTGGGCGTTGGGTGCTATTTATAGCACCTCGGGGCGCCCTGGACGTCGGGGGCGCCCCCCCCCCCCCCCCACGTGTCAAGCGATCCGAGCTTCGCTCGGTCAAACTCTATCTCACTCGAATAGGGATGAGTTTTGACACTGGGGGCGCCCTGGACGCAGGGGGCGCCCTGCTTGACTTATTCAGCGCGGGCTTCTCGGCTGGATAGGTATAATCGGCTTCGCTGGCGTAGGCGCGGGGTGCCTTGGCTGCTGGGGCCGCCTTGGGCGCTGAGGGCGCCCTGGCTGCTGGGGGCGCCCTGGCTGCTCAGGGCGCCCCGGCCAGTAGTAAGCCGAAGCTCCTTTTTGCTTCATTTGTTTCATGTTCACCTTGGGGGCGCCCTGGATACTCAGGGCGCCCTTCTCAGCTGCTGCCTCACTCTTTTGAGGTTCTCTGAGCTTCAGACACACGTTCCTTTGGTCCTACATCCAGGGTTAGTTCGAAAACAATATAAAGCAGTAAGTTGTTAGTTTTATACAGCCTTAGCTGTCTTGGTTCTGACTTTGGGCCTTCCAAATGGAGCCCTAGGTCGAACCGACGCCTATTGTTTCCTCGTCGGGGAACGCGTCCTCACCTACTCCTCTCGGGAGAATGTACCTGATGCCAACCGTTCCTCTGGTTGGACTTTTGCCTCGCGGTCCTTCGCCAGGTCTTGGATGCCGAGCTATCCTTCGCCCGGTGCCTAGCATTCCTTCGCTAGGGCTTTACACTCTGGCATTCCTTCGCCAGTGCCTAGCAGTCCTTCGCTAGGGCTTTTCACTCTAGCATTCCTTCGCCAGTGCCTAGCAGTCCTTCGCTAGGGCTTTTTACTCTGCACACTCAAGTGACATGTTAGATAACAAGTAAGACTTAACTCTTGAACCCTGTTGTCATTATCAAAACACAGGTTTGACTTTGGTGCTTTCTGCACCAACAATCTCCCCCTTTTTGATTTATGGCAACCCTAGTTCAAAAAGTTAAGTTTAATCAAGACATAAAAATTTGTTCCCTCCCCCTGGAGTGAATCTCCCCCTAGATTTTTCGAAATTTCGTGGGGTTCTAAGTTTAACAAGTTTTACTTAAATGATTTTGTACTTCGAAAACTTAAGTTTGGGTACTTTGGAAATCTTTTGATAACTTAAGTTTTAAAAGTACATAGAGGAGTTTAGAGTACTTATCAAGTTTAAAGTACTAATAAGTTTTGAAAACTTTAAGTTAATTACTTATTTGGATTTGAAATACTTAAGCACTTAGTAAACTTTGAAACAATTTAAGTACTTAGTAAATTTTGAAATAATTTAAGTACTTAGTAAATTAAGTTTAAAGTACTTATGGAAGTTTTGAAAAACTTAAGCTTAAAGTACTTATGGAAGTTTTGAAAAAACTTAAGCTTAAAGTACTTATAAAAACTTAGTACTTAATAAACTTAAGTACTTAGTAGGATTTGCTTAAAACAAAAAACTTAAGGTATTTATAGAAAGGTTTTGAAAAGCTTTGAAAAGTAGCTAACTTTTTGAAAAAACATTTTGAGAGTTTGACAAAAAAAATTTGAAAAATTTGAACTCTCTCCTTTCCTATCTCTCCCCCTTTGCCATATATCAAAAACAGATATATATTGCAAAAATTAATTTGCATAAGAGAGATGACTTTAAAAAAATTCGTATGATTTTGTTGTACTGAACCAAGATTTAGACCAAATCAGTTGATTTTCTCTTGTAGGGACCTGTCTAACCCATTTGGCTACTCACTTACTGTTATAAGCAGTAGTTTTCGCTAGGGTTAGTCAAGTTAAGTGTTTCTATTCAAGTTAGATTTTCTAAACTTGACACTTAACTTGATTGCTGTGTAAGTTGTATTTAGTGCCCCAATTACTGCAGATGCACTGACTTAAAGCATCTTGAATTAAGGCAAGGACCTAAGCATCTCAACCCTTTCTAGGTTATCAATCAAAGTATCCTAAAGTGCTTGTGAGATGTTGGCTTCTAAGTCTATAGGTGCATGCAGTTCTAGGGTTAGGGCCTAAGCTAAGTCCATTTGCGAAAAAGCCCTAGTTTTGAAAGGGGGTAGTTTTGAAAGAAAACTAAGTCGAAAGAGATTTAAAACAAACTGATTTTGAAATTAGTAAGACAGTTTTTCAAAATTCCATTTTTAGAAACTGATTTTTAAATTAAGTAAAGAAAAAAATCAACAGTAGAGTTAATCTATTCTACAGAGCACAATCCTAACTGCCTTCTTAGTGAGCTGAACTCAGACTCAGGTAATGGTTTTGTGAATATATCAGCTAAGTTGGATTTTGAGTCTATATGGTTAAGTACTATCTCACCCCTGGCTACATGGTCTCTTACGAAGTAATGTTTAACTTCTATATGTTTTGTTCTGGAATGTTGGATTGAGTTCTTAGTTAGATTGATTGAACTTATATTGTCAATAAATACTTGAGTTTGGGTGTAGTTGAGCTGGAAGTCCTTAAGAGTATGCATCATCCATAAAAGTTGTGCTACACATTCTCCTAAGGCTACATACTCAGCTTCAGTTGTGGATAGAGCTACACAGTGTTGTTTTCTGCTGCACCAACTTACTAGACTATTTCCTAACAGTTGGTAGCTTCCACTTGTGCTCTTTCTATCTAATTTACAACCAGCATAGTCAGAATCCGAGTATCTTGACAAATTGAAGGTTGAGGTTCTAGGATACCAAATCCCTACATTTAGGGTGCCCTTTACATATCTTAATATTCTTTTTAGGGCTGCTAAGTGTGTTTCCTTAGCACAAGTTTGGTATCTAGCACACATCCCTACAGCAAAAAGAATGTCAGGTCTGCTGGCTGTAAGGTATAGTAGACTACCTATCATACTTCTATACAGCTTGAGGTCTACTGGCTTACCATCAGGGTCACTATCTATTTTTACATTAGTTGCCATGGGGGTATTTATGCTTTTAGAGTTATCCATTTTAAATTTCTTTATTAACTCTTTAGCATATTTGGATTGATGGATGTAGTTTCCATCTCTAGTTTGTTTGATTTGTAGTCCTAGGAAAAAGGTAAGCTCACCAACCAAGCTCATTTCGAATTCATTTTCCATTATGTTTACAAACTCTTTTAGGAAGTTTGTGTTGGTGGATCCAAAGATTATATCATCTACGTAAATTTGGGCAATAAATATATCTTTTCCTAGGGTTTTAATAAATAATGTTGAGTCAATTTGTCCTTGTTTAAATTCTTTAGAAGTTAAGTAAGTTGATAAACGTTCATACCAGGCCCTAGGTGCTTGTTTTAACCCATATAGTGCTTTAGTTAATTTGTAAAAGTGGTCAGGTTTGTCTAAGTCCTCAAACCCGGGGGGTTGTCCTACATAAACTTCTTCCTTAATAAACCCATTTAGGAAGGCTGACTTTACATCCATTTGGTATAGCTTAAATCCTTTATGGGATGTAAAGGCTAACAACATTCTAATGGACTCAAGTCTAGCTACTGGGGCATATGTTTCATCGTAATCTAATCCCTCTACTTGGCTGAATCCCTTGGCTACTAAGCGGGCTTTATTTCTAACTATTTCTCCTTGATCATTTAGCTTATTCCTAAAGACCCACTTAGTGTCTATGATGGATTTGCCTTCAGGTTTAGGCACTAGTTCCCAAATTGAGCTAATTCTTCTTGCATAGCTATGATCTAATCAGGGTCAGGTAGGGCTTCATCTATAGTTTTGGGTTCTATTTTTGATATCATAGCTATTTGACTAAGGTTTCTATAGGAGGATCTAGTCCTGACTCCTAGAGTTGGATCACCCATAATTTGATCGGTTGGGTGACTAAGTCTGGGTTTCTTGGTTCTCCTAGAACTAGGTTCAGCCTCAGGTCCGGCTGGTCGGTTTGGTTCATTGTTCGATTCGGTTCTTTGGGCTGGTTCATTTGTTGGTTCAGTTGACTCATTAATTGGTTCAATAGTTAGTTCGTTTAAGGATTCAATTAAGGGTTCACTAGTTTGTTCATTATTTTCTTGATCAGAATTTGATGAAGTTAGGTTTGGATTATCAGATGTTGAGTTGACTTCTTCATCAAATATTAAGTTAGTTGTTTCTTCAATTTTCTTAGTTTGTTTGTTGTAAACTCTATAGGCTCTACTTGTGGTTGAGTATCCTAGGAAGATACCTAGGATTGATTTGGATTAAAATTTTCCTAAGTAGTCTTTGGTGTTTAGGATATGAACTTTGCATCCAAAGACCCTTAGGTAGTGTAGATTTGGGAGCCTATGGTAGTGCTTGGAGTGCTTTCTTTCTTTTTGTCTTTTTGTTCTCCTTTAGGTTTGGACACTCCGTCTTGTAGTGGCCCTTCTTCTTGCACTCGTAGCAGGTTACATTGGGCTTGTTTTTGTTATTCGCGGGTTCAGCTGGTTCGTCCTTTCTTCGGCTTGTCCTCCGTGTGTTGACTTGGTTTTTCAATTTTTTATAATAGCTTCGGGCCAGTCGGACCAGCTCAGATTGATCTCCTTCTTCGTCTTCTGCGTCTGAGTCTGAGTTGGACTCGGGTTCAGGTTGAGGTTTCTTCTTTGTCGATCTTCCAATTTTTCCTGCAACAAAGGCAATTCCTTTCTCGGCCATATTGCAGTTAGTCTGTTCATGAAGTTCTAACTCAGAAAACAATTCATCTAATTTAATTTTAGAGAGATCCCTTGAAACCTTGTATGCATCTACCATAGATGCCCACAAGGTATTTCTAGGGAAAGCATTTAGGGCATACCTTATTAGGTCACGATTTTTGACCTTGTGACCTATAGTGTGAAGACCGTTCATCAATTCTTGGATTCGTGCGTGGAGTTGGGCTGTTGTTTCGTTGTCGGTCATCTTAATGGTGTAGAGTTTGTTTAGGAGCAGGTCTCTTTTACTGATCCTGGTGTCTGATGTTCCTTCGTGCAGGTCGATCAATTTTACCCACAGCTCCTTGGCACTGTTGAAGGGGCCCACTCGGTTTAGCTCTTCTTTTGTTAACCCGCATTGTAGGGTCTGAGTTGCCTTTGCGTCGGCTTCTATTTTACGCTTCAGAGCGGTGTCCCATTCTGAGTAGCTTTGAGGTAATCCTTCAGCGTTCTTGGGAATCTCCAGTCCGGACTGGATGATGATCCACATGTCCACCTGAGTTTTCAGGTGGACCTCCATTCGACTTTTCCAGTATCAAAAGTCTTCTCCACTGAAAAGTGGAGGTCTGGCGGTGCTAAATCCTTCTTGCATGTCCATTTAATCTGAAACAGAAAACTAACAAAAAAAAATTTTCCAAGACTAGGTCTTGGATTAGTAGTGCGGGATGAATAAAATGAAATAGCGAGGGGTGTTGCACCAACCTCGATTAACGGGAAAAAGAAAATTCGAACGAAATATTTAAAGAAAATTCGAACGAGAAAAAGAAAATGAAAATCCGAAAAAATTTTCAAACTGGTGGTTGCACCAAGTTTGAACTTCCCCGCTCTGATACCACTTGTTGGATCGAGAGAATCGATAGAGGGGGTGAATATCGGAAATCATTTTTCGGAAATACTTAGAGCAAGTACGCAGCGGAAATTAAGAAAACAAAATCACACAGAGACACAATCGATTTTACTTGGTTCGGAGCCTGGGTCGACTCCTACTCCAAGGCCCACGGTCGTTAACCGTTTACTTTAGGCAATTCTATATGAGGTGCAATAATAGTTTACAAGGATTGATTTACAAATTCAGCACAGTAAACTAAATAATTAAAAAGAGACTCTTCTTTTACCGACGTCCGATGTAGGTTGTCTTTTTCGGGGCAGCGGGACGTCGTCGGCTCGAGTTGGGAGGTTTCCGGAGCGAGACGCGAGAGCGGAAGAGCGTGGAAGCGTTGATTGAAGTTGATGTTGAAAGCCTGGGCATTGGGTGCTATTTATAGCACCTCGGGGCGCCCTGGACGTCGGGGGCGCCCCCCCACGTGTCAAGCGATCCGAGCTTCGCTCGGTCAAACTCTATCCCACTCGAATAGGGATGAGTTTTGACACTGGGGGCGCCCTGCTTGACTTATTCAGCGCGGGCTTCTCGGCTGGATTGGTGTAATCGGCTTCGCTGGCGTAGGCGCGGGGCGCCTTGGCTGCTGGGGGCGCCTTGGCTGCTGGGGGCGCCTTGGGCGCTGAGGGCGCCTTGGCTGCTGGGGGCGCCCTGGCTGCTGGGGACGCCCCGGCCAGTAGTAAGCCGAAGCTCCTTTTTGCTTCATTTGTTTCATGTTCACCTTGGGGGCGCCCTGGACACTCAGGGCGCCCTTCTCAGCTGCTGCCTCACTCCTTTGAGGCTCTCTGAGCTGCAGACACACGTTCCTTTGGTCCTGCATCCAGGGTTAGTTCGAAAACAATATAAAGCAGTAAGTTGTTAGTTTTATACAGCCTTAGCTGTCTTGGTTCTGACTTTGGGCCTTCCAAATGAAGCCCTAGGTCGAACCGACGCCTACTATTCCCTCGACGGGGAACGCGTCCTCACCTACTCCTCTCGGGAGAATGTACCTGATGCCAACCGTTCCTCTTGTTGGACTTTTGCCTCGCGGTCCTTCGCCAGGTCTTGGATGCCGAGCTGTCCTTCGCCCGGTGTCTAGCATTCCTTCGCTAGGGCTTTACACTCTGGCATTCCTTCGCCAGTGCCTAGCAGTCCTTCGCTAGGGCTTTTCACTCTGGCATTCCTTCGCCAGTGCCTAGCAGTCCTTCGCTAGGGCTTTTTACTCTGCACACTCAAGTGACATGTTAGATAACAAGTAAGACTTAACTCTTGAACCCTGTTGCCATTATCAAAACACAGGTTTGACTTTGGTGCTTTCTGCACCAACACATTTATCTCACTGCCTTATGATAGGATTGGCGATCCTAGCTCCGCACTAGCGCTTCTCTATGCCTTACGACAGACTCCGCGAGCCTAGCTCCACGCTAGCGCTTCATATATCTCATTGCCTTACGATAGGCTTGTCGATCCTAGCTCCGCGCTAGCGCTTCATTTATCTCACTGCCTTACTATAGGCTCGGCGAACCTAGCTACGCGCTAGCGCTACATTTATCTCACTGCCTTACGACAGGCTCGGCGAACCTAGCTCCGCGCTAGCGTTTCATTTATCTCTTTGCCTACGACAGGATCGGCGAACCTAGCTTCGCGCTAGCGCTTCATTTATCTTACTGCCTTACGATAGGCTTGGCGATCCTAGCTCCGCGCTAGCGCTTCTCTACGCCTTACGATAGGCTCGGCGAACCTAGCTCCGCGCTAGTGCTTCATATATCTTATTGCCTTACGACAAGCTTGTCGATCCTAGCTTCGCGCTAGCGCTTCTCTTCGCCTTACGACAGACTCGGCAATCCTAGCTCCAAGCTAGCGCTTCTCTTCGCCTTACGTCAGGCTCGGCAATCCTAGCTCCGTGCTAGCGCTTCTGTTCGCCTTACGACAAGCTCGGTGAACCTAGCTCCGCGCTGGCGCTTCATTTATCTCACTGCCTTACGACAGGCTCGGTGATCCTAGCTCCGCGCTAGCGTTTCTCTTCGCCTTACGATAGGCTAAGCGAACCTAGCTCCGCACTAGCGCTTCATTTATCCCACTGTCTTACAATAGTCATGGTGATCCTAGCTACAAGCTAGCGCTTCTCTATGCCTTACGATAGGTTTGGCGAACCTAGCTCCGCGCTAGCGCTTCATATATCTCATCGCCTTACGACAGACTCGGCGATCCTAGCTTCCCGCTAGAGTTTCTCTTCACCTTACGACAGGCTCGGCAATCGTAGCTCCGTGCTAGCACTTCTCTTCGCCTTACGACAGGCTCGGCAAACCTAGCTTCGCGCTAGCGCTTCATTTATCTCTTCACCTTATGACAAGCTAGGCGAACCTAGCTCCGTGGTAGCACTTCATTTATGTCACTGCCTTACGACAGGCTTGGCGATCCTAGCTCCGTGCTTGCGCTTCTCTTCGCCTTACGACAGCTCGGCGATCCTAGTTCCGTGCTAGCGTTTCTCTTCGCCTTATGACACGCTCGACAATCCTAGCTCCGCGCTAGCGCTTCTCTTCGTCTTAGGACAGGCTCGGCAATCCTAGCTCCATGCTAGCGCTTCTCTTCGCCTTACAACAGGCTCGGGGAACATAGATCCGCGCTAGCGCTTCATTTATCTCATTGCCTTACGACAGGCTTGGCGATCCTAGCTCCGCGCTAGCGCTTCTCTTCGCCTTACGACAGGCTCGGCGATCCTAGCTCCACGCAAGCATTTCTCTTTACCTTACGACAGGCTCAGCGATCCTAGCTCCGTGGTAGCGCTTCCCTTCGCCTTACGACAAGCTTGGCGAAACCTAGCTCCGCGCTAGCACTTCATTTATCTCATTGCCTTATGACAGGCTTGGCAATCCTAGCTCCGCGCTAGCACTTCTCTTCGCCTTACGAGAGGCTCGGCGAACCTAGCTCCGCGCTATCGCTTCATTTATCTCATTGCCATACGACAGGTTTGGCGATCCTAGCTTCGTGCTAGCGCTTCTCTTCGCCTTACGACAGGCTCGGTGAACCTAGCTTCATGCTAACGCTTTATATATCTCACTGCCTTACGATAGGCTTGACAATTCTACTTCTCTTCGCCTTACAACAGGCTCGGCAATCTTAGTTCCGTGCTAGCGCTTCTCTTCGCCTTACGACAAGCTCGGCGATCCTAGCTTCGTGCTAACACTTCTCTTCGCCTTACGACAGGCTCGGTGAACCTAGCTCCACACTAGCGCTACATTTATCTCACTGCCTTACGACAGGCTTGACAATCCAAGCTCCGCGCTAGCGCTTCCCTTCGCCTAACGATAGGCTCGGCGATCCTAGCTCCGTGCTAGCGCTTCTCTTCGCCTTACGACAGGCTCGGTGATCCTAGCTTTGTGCTAGCGCTTCTCTTCGCCTTACGACAAGCTCGGTGATCCTTGCTTCATGATAGCTCTTCTCTTCGCCTTATAACAGTCTCAGTGAACTTAACTCCCGCTAGTGCTTCATTTATCTCACTGTCTTACGACAGGCTTGGCAATTCTACTTCTCTTCACCTTACGTCAGGCTCAGTGAGCCTAGTTCCGCGCTAGCACTTCATCTATCTCTTTGCCTTATGACAGGCTCGGCGTACCTTTGCCTCGCCTCGAAACGCACGGGGACTGTTGGACTATTTCAATGGATTGCCTCGGGCCGAGAGACGAATGTTTTGATTCCTCAGACCCAACGTGCCTCCAATGAACTAGTAGTGGGTGCAGGCACCCACCATAACATAGCTCTTCAACACCACACTAGTCTAATCAGTCAGACACACTTCCTTCGATCGGATATGAAGGGAGGGACTTGTGATGGGGTTGAGTACCCCGTGGCTAACATGTGGGCTGAAGAAGCTGTGTGGCAAGGTATAACGAGTCTAAACGACTCTCTTCCAGAGCTCCCGAGACCCTCTCGGGAACGGGGACACCCGGGACCCCCCCCCCCTCCGCGGGTAGACACACCCCGGAGTTTAACTCAGAGGACGCGCTCCCGAGATTACCTCGGGAAGTCAGGTCCCCAAGACCACCTCGGGAAAGCGGAATGCCCGGGACCCCCTGGCCAGAAGACCACGAGCTCACCTCGGGAAAGCGAAGCCCAAGAGCACCCGGCCAAGTAACGGTCCTCTTTTTTCGGATCTGCGGATAACCATCACCCCTTATCGTGGAGTCATCATAACCCATAATTGTCGTAACGGTCCAAACTTAATGACGGCGTGGACCATTTCAAAGGTTATCCTGTAACCGACAATCGCGGGGTGTGACAATGATTGTGGAGACTCATGAGACAGCCGCCGCAGGTATAAAAGGTACACCAACCCCTCCGGTAAAGGGGTTATGGATTCTCTGCTACTCATACATCTTTCTGCTTAATACTTCTCCTCTCCATCGAGGCACTGACTTGAGCGTTGGAGTGGGCTCCGCTGGACAACCTCCGGCGTGTCCCCTAATGCTTGTGTTGATCTCACAGGGCACAGAGTTCCTCTCCTTCCGTCAGCATCCACGTGGGCTGAACCTCGGTGACTGACTATCGACGTCGATTCCTTCCGGAACAATACTTATTCTGTGTTTGCAAGGAGGTGATGAAAGGAGAGGAAATGATGATAAAGGGGAAGGAAATTTTTTAATTTCGTTTGGGAAGAAGTGAGTTACGGAGATAAATGGGAAGGAAGGATAAGTATTAACCTCGGTGAGGAAAAAAGAGGTTAAATTAATTTCTTATATTCTAAATCGGAGTTTAAGGAAGGGGAAGGGAAATCAAATAAAAATATATTTCAATTTTATCCCTATCTCTTAGCCTTGTCTTCAGTGGGTGAAGTATCGCAAGGATAACAATGCTGTTATTGACATCGACGCCGACGTCGATGCCAACGGTTTGTGGAGGAGACGTGCAAACTGACAACAACGGAGATAACAAGGATAATAATGGAACAACGAAATCATAAATTGCGTCAATCGTCAATCATCGATTATTGACTATGACAAAGCAACAACGGTGAATATGTAAATAAAGAAAGAATAAAAATTATAACTTTTAATTTTTAATAAATAATTAATTCAAATATTCTTAACTTGAAATAAATAATTTTTTTAATTTTTTTAAATTCTAATGAATAATTATATAATTTTATATATTTATTATTCATTCCCTTTTTTTTCTCCCAAACAAAATAAACTTAAATATTTTAGGTCCCTCCCTTATTCTCTTCCCTTCCGCCTTCACTCATCCCATCGACACAGCCACACAGGGTTAAGCATTTTTAAAGTTGCGAGTATGCAAAAGGAATGACAGAAACAAAATAGTAAATATAAACTCTATATTTATCCATTCCATTCTTTCGCTACATTCCATTCCGCTAATTTATAAGGATACATGCCACAGCAAAGCAAAGCAATGGCAAAAAATGAAAAAAAAAAAATTGTAAATCTGCACTTATCCTCGCCGGGCCCCTCGTTCTCCGGCGCGCAACCCGAACCCCCGGCCAGCCCGCCTGGCCGCCGCTGCCCCCTCTGCCCCACAGCTGTCGGCGGCTGCCGCCAGCCTTTGCCTCCTCTCCGCCGCCCCGTGGCCCGACTCTCCCAAAAACGACAAAACCGGTCCAGCCCACACTGCAAACACTGCAAAGAAACGGGCCCCGTCGGCACCGCGTCGTCTTTCTCGCCTAATCAGGGAGGGCGGCAACTTTCATTGAGAACTTTGATGGAGCTCGTCGCACGAAACACGAGACAGCGGCGGCGTCCGCAGAACATTCTCAGCCGGCTTCCCTTTCGAAAAGACAGTATCGCCCTCAAAGTACAAGTCATGACTTTGCCTTTTTAGAAAATAAAATAAATTTTAATAATTTTAATGAATATTAAAGTATTTTTTATTAGTAATACAATAATTTAGACAATATAAAGAAAATGAAACAATTATTCATAATTTTTAGGGGTTTTCTCGTGAAATAACTTCCTTCGCGTTCTCGCTATAAAAGTGAGAAGCCACCGCCATGGCTTAATCTGCTTCTTCCATGGCTTTCGAAGTTCGCTGCTTTGTTTCTTTGGTTGTTTTCTTCCTCCGATGCATCGTCGTCGCCTGCGATGGAGTGGAACTTCCGCTTCTACGCTTGCCGCAACTCGAGCAGGAGGCGGCCTACCGTGCCCTCGAGTCCGTCAACCCTTCTGTTCCTTGGCGCTCGTTCTATCCCGACGATTTGTGCCTCTTCGGCCCTCATGGACTCGACTGCGATATTTTTCCCTCGTTTGATGACTCCGGCGACGACGGATCTCCTCACGTCGTGGAGCTCAACTTCGGCAACGTCTCTGATTTCTCCAACAACCCACCGTGCGGCCCGAACGCTACTCTCCCGTCCTCCCTATCCTCGTTCCCTTTCCTCCGAAAGGTATTCTTCTACAACTGCTTCACCGCGGCGAATGCCATCCTCCCCCTCGACTTCTGGAATCTATCATCCACCGTCGAGGAGATTGCCTTCTACCAGAACCCTTCTCTCGGCGGCCGTCTCGGCGGCAGAATCACCGGACTGCCTCGCCTGCGCCGCCTCATCATCTCCGGATCGCGGATATCCGCAACAATTCCTCCCGAGGTGGGAGATCTCCGCGGCCTGGAGCAGTTGGTCCTTTCGCAGAACCGTATCGGAGGCGAGATTCCTCGCTCGATAAGACGACTCGCCCTCCTCAAAGTGTTGGATCTAAGTGGGAACCGCATCGACGGGGCGATCCCGTCCGAGATCGGTAGCCTGATGGAGCTGGTCAAGCTGGACATCTCTTCCAACAGAATCGCTGGCAGGATCCCGGCTGAACTCGGCCGTCTCAGACGGCTGGAACTTCTAGATCTGAGCGACAATCGACTCACCGGCGGCGTGCCTGCATGGCTGGGAGAGCTGGAAAACCTACGGGAGATGCACCTGAGCGGAAACCCCGTCGGCGGCGCCATCCCGGAGATATGGGAGAAGCTGGGGGGCGTCCTGGGCGTCGGGATGTCGCGGCTCGGTCTGGTCGGTAACATTCCGGCATCGATGGGAATCTACTTGGGAAGAGTGACCTACCTGGCGTTGGACAATAACAAACTCGAAGGGGAGCTCCCGGAGCAGTTCCAGCGGATGGAGAGAACGGCCATGGAGATCAACCTGGAGAACAATGAGCTACGCGGCCGCGTTCCTTTTTCCGCCGGCTTCGTCCGCCGCCTCGACGGCAAGCTGAAGCTGGCCGGTAATCAGGAACTGTGTCTGGGCGAGGAGCTCGAAGTCGCCGCCGCCGCCGCCGCAGGCCGATACCTGAGACGCTGCAACAAGACAGCGGTTACGCACCCGGTTTTCTTCACCTCCGGCGGTCGTTCGTCGGAGAATGCCACTCTCTCTTATCTGGCCGTTGTTTTTGTCGAATTCAACTTGTTAATTTTGTCGCTTTTTTAAGAGAAGAGAATACGTAAATAACAAGGTGTTAAAGATGAAAAAGTAGGGAGAAGATTGTAATTCTTGTAATTAAATTAGCCCCCTTTATGATAAGATCATCGAACTAGACTTGTAGAGTGAACGATATAGGTTTACGTGTCTAACCGTCGCAAATAGACGTTCGGCCTCAACATGAACGGTTAGAAGTATCAGACCTGTTAAATTGATATAAAAATAAATATTTTTTCATTTGAGAATAATATGAAGATTTTAGTTTGAGGAAGGCCACTAAAGATCTAGATTTGCGGTTTAGATACATACACATGTTTTATAACCTTATAATTTCTTCAACTTTTGTCTTTTCATTTTCAACCAAAACATCCTTTTCATTTCGAAAGTTGATTCTTCGGAGAGAAGCACATTGCAATCAAATTTTGGTTATCTTATATTTTGAATCCTATTATAATTTAATAGCAAGGAAAGAGAATCAACGAAAAAATTATCTTATATTTTACTTTTACCAAACACCCTTATTTATAAGATAGGCAAAGTATATAAAAATAAAAAAATACAATTCGACAATTAATCAAATCGGTCATCTATTATAATACTCTCTCTTAGATAATTGATTGAGAATCCAACGTTGTCTCGTTAAAACATTGACAGTAAAACCCAACGAAAAAAAATCTATACTAAAGAAAAACAACAATTTATCAAAGAGCTTACGTAACAATTGGAAATTATCAAAGGGCATCCCATAGTTTGTATTTTATCAAAGGGCGCACTCATTATAGTGAACTTCCTCTTATACCCCTGCTGTTATCTATTGTCTTTCTCTTTCTCTCTCAGTAATAAATTCTGAGACGTCAGCACATGCAACGTGACTTAATTACTGACTTTTATTTTAAAATAATATATTATGGAATCGGCGCTAAATTAAAAAACGTAAGGTAAAAATTAAAAAAATATTTCACTTAAAAAATTTCTAATCCAACATGATTTAAAAATATAAATAAATGATTTTTATTTATGATTAATAGAAATTAATATATTAAATAATATTTAATAAATATATTAATGTATAAAAAGATTTTTGAAACAAATTGTTGGATTTAAAAATATAAATAAATAATTTTTATATTTGATTAATAGAAATTAATATATTAAATAATATTAAATAAATATATTAATGAATAAAAATTTTTTTGAAAAAAACTGACCGTGGGCTTAAAATCTATTGATTTCAGGCCTACGCTGGGCCTGAAATATTTTTATTTCAAGCCCACGCTGGGCCTGAAATAAAATATTTCAGGCCCAGCATGGGTCTGAAATAAAAATATTTCAGGCCCAGCATGGGTCTGAAATTTTTTATTTCAGGCCCATGTTGGGCCTGAAATCTTTTGATTCAGGCCCGACGTGAACTCAAATTTTTTTCTATTTTAAAAATATATTAATATATAAAAAAACTATCAAAAGACTTAATTTCAGATTCAAACGCAGGGCCTGAAGTCATCCCAGGAGGGTCTGAAGTCAAATAACTTCAGATCCTATAAATAATTAATTTAATAAATAATAATTAAACATAAAAAATATTGTTAATATTAAAAAATTTTCAGTGCCCTTTGGCCTGAAGTCATCCGACTTCAGGCCTAAGGAGGGCCTGAAGTCTAATGACTTCAGGCCCTCCATTATTAAATAAAAAAAAATTTATAAAAAGTATAATATATAATTACATATTATTTATAATTTTTATAAAAAATGTATAATATATAATTACATAATAATAAAATGTTATAGGAGTGGTTTAGGTATATCAGTGAGTTTTGAGCAAAACTCACTGATGGACCTACCATATTTGGAATTCTGAAAACACTATATCAGTAAACAGGGTTGAGCTAGGAGATGAGGTTTTGCGTGCCGAAACCTCTAATCTTGCTGTATCACCAATGCTATAGGAGTGGTTTAGGTATATCAATGAGTTTTGAGCAAAACTCACTGATAGACCTACCATATTTGGAATTCTGAAAACTCTATATTAGTAGACAGGATTGAGCTAGGAGATGAGATTTTGGGTGGCGAAACCTCTAATCTTGCTATATCACCAATGCTATAGGAGCGGTTTAGGTATATCAGCGAGTTTTGAGCAAAACTCACTGATGGACCTACCATATTTGGAATTCTGAAAACCACTCCTATAGCATTGGTATAGGAGTGAGTTTTGCTCAAAAACTCACTGATATACCTAAACCACTCCTATAGCATTGGTGATACAGCAAGATTAGAAGTTTCGGCACCCAAAATCTCATCTCCTAGCTTAACCCTGTCTATTGATATAGAGTTTTCAGAATTCCAAATATGGTAGGTCCATCAGTGAGTTTTTGCTCAAAACTCACTAATATACTTAAACCACTCCTATAGCATTTTATTATTATGTAATTATATATTATACCTTTTTTATAAAAATAATAAATAATATGTAATTATATATTATACTTTTTATAATTTTTTTTTAATATTTAATAATGGAGGGCCTGAAGTCATCAGACTTCAGGTCCTCCTTAGGCCTGAAGTCGGATGACTTCAGGCCAAAGGGCACTGAAAATTTATTAAAATTAACAATATTTTTTATGTTTAATTATTATTTATTAAATTAATTATTTATAGGATCTGAAGTTATTTGACTTCACACCCTCCTGGGATGACTCAGGCCCTGCGATTGAATCTGAAATTAAGGGTTTTGATAGGTTTTTTTATATATTAATATATTTTTAAAATAGAAAAAAAATTTGAGTTCACGTCGGGACTGAATCAAAAGATTTCAGGCCCAACGTGGGCCTGAAATAAAAAATTTCAGGCCCACGCTGGGTCTGAAATATTTTTATTTCAGGCCCACGGTCAGTTTTTTTCAAAAAATTTTTTACAGATTAATATATTTATTAAATATTATTTAATATATTAATTTCTATTAATCATATATAAAAATTATTTATTTATATTTTTAATGCTACTATCTTTATAAATATCATTTATTTATATTTTTAATGCTACTATCTTTATAGCAAAACTCACTGATAGACCTAAACCACTCCTATAGTATTGGTGATACAGCAAGATTAGAGGTTTCGGCACCCAAAATCTCATCTCCTAGCTCAACCCTGTCTACTGATATAGAGTTTTCAGAATTCCAAATATGGTAGGTCTATCAGTGAGTTTTCCTCAAAACTCACTGATATACCTAATCCACTCCTATAGCATTGGTGATACAGCAAGATTAGAGGCTTCGGCACCAAAAATCTCATCTCCTAGCTCAACCCTGTCTACTGATATAGAGTTTTTAGAATTCCAAATATGGTAGGTCTATTAGTGAGTTTTGCTCAAAACTCACTGATATACCTAAATCACTCCTATAGCATTGGTGATACAGCAAGATTAGAGGTTCCGGCACCCAAAATCTCATCTCCTAGCTCAACCCTGTCTACTGATATAGAGTTTTCAGAATTGCAAATATGGTAGGTCTATCAGTGAGTTTTGCTCAAAACTCACAGATATACCTAAACCACTCCTATAGCATTGGTGATACAGCAAGATTAGAGGTTTCAGCACCCAAAATCTCATCTCCTAGCTCAACCCTGTCTACTGATATAGAGTTTTCAGAATTCCAAATATGGTAGGTCCATCAATGAGTTTTGCTCAAAACTCACTGATATACCTAAACCACTCCTATAGCATTGGTGATATAGTAAGATTAGAGGTTTCGGCATCCAAAATCTCATCTCCTAGCTCAACCCTGTCTACTAATATAGAGTTTTCAGAATTCCAAATATGGTAGGTCCATTAGTGAGTTTTGTTCAAAACTCACTGATATACCTAAACCACTCCTATAACATTTTATTATTATGTAATTATATATTATAGCTTTTTTATAAAAGTTATAAATAATATGTAATTATATATTATACTTTTTATAATTTTTTTTTATATTTAATAATGGAGGGCCTGAAGTCTGAAGTCATCAGACTTCAGACCCTCCTTAGGCCTGAAGTTGGATGACTTCAGGCTAAAGGGCACTGAAAATATTTTAATATTAACAATTTTTTTTTATGTTTAATTATTATTTAGTAAATTAATTATTTATAGGATCTGAAGTTATTTGACTTCAGACCCTCCTGGGATGACTTCAGGTCCTACGTTTGAATCTGAAATTTAGTGTTTTGATAGGTTTTTTTATATATTAATACATTTTTAAAATAGAAAAAAAAATTTGAGTTCACGTCGGGCCTGAATCAAAAGATTTCAGGCCCAATGTGGGCCTGAAATAAAAAATTTCAGGCCCACGCTAGGCCTGAAATCAATAGATTTCAGGCCCACGGTTAGTTTTTTTCAAAAAAATTTTTATACATTAATATATTTATTAAATATTATTTAATATATTAATTTCTATTAATTAAATATAAAAATTATTTATTTATATTTTTAATGCTACAATCTTTATAAAAATCATTTATTTATATTTTTAATGCTACTATCTTTATAGCAAAACTCACTAATAGACCTAAACCACTCCTATAGCATTGGTGATACAGCAAGATTAGAGGTTTCGGCACCCAAAATCTGATCTCCTAGCTCAACCCTGTCTACTGATATATAGTTTTCAGAATTCCAAATATGGTAGGTCCATCAGTGAGTTTTGCTCAAATCTCACTGATATACCTAAACCACTCCTATAACATTGGTGATACAGCAAGATTAGAGGTTTCGGCACCCAAAATCTCATCTCCTAGCTCAACCATGTCTACTGATATAGAGTTTTCAGAATTCCAAATATGATAGCTCTATCAGTGAGTTTTGCTCAAAACTCACAGATATACCTAAACCACTCCTATAGCATTGGTGATACAACAAGATTAGAGGTTTTGACACCCAAAATCTCATCTCCTAGCTCAACCCTGTCTACTGATATAGAGTTTTCAGAATTGCAAATATGGTAGGTCCATCAGTGAGTTTTGCTCAAAACTCACTGATATACCTAAATCACTCCTATAGCATTGGTGATACAGCTAGATTAGAGGTTTCGGCACCCAAAATCTCATCTCCTAGCTCAACCCTGTCTACTAATATAGTGTTTTCAGAATTCCAAATATGGTAGGTCCATCAGTGAGTTTTGCTCAAAACTCACTGATATATCTAAACCACTCCTATAGCATTGGTGATATAGCAAGATTAGAGGTTTCGGCACCCAAAATCACATCTTTTAGCTCAACCCTGTCTACTAATATATAGTTTTCAGAATTCCAAATATGGTAGGTCAATCAGTGAGTTTTGCTCAAAACTCACTGATATACTTAAACCACTCATATAGCATTTTATTATTATGTAATTATATATTATACCTTTTTTATAAAAATTATAATTAATATGTAATTATATATTATACTTTTTATAAATTTTTTTTTATATTTAATAATTGAGGGCCTGAAGTCATTAGACTTCAGGCCCTCCTTAGGCCTGAAGTCGGATGACTACAGGCCAAAGGGCACTGAAATTTTTTTAATATTAACAATATTTTTTATGTTTAATTATTATTTATTAAATTAATTATTTATACGATCTGAAGTTATTTGACTTCAGACCCTCCTGGGATGACTTCAGATCATGCGTTTGAATCTGAAATTATATGTTTTGATAGGTTTTTTTATATATTAATATATTTTTAAAATAGAAAAAAAATTTGAGTTCACGTCGGGCCTGAATCAAAAGATTTCAGGCCCAACGTGGGCCCGAAATAAAAAATTTTAAGCCCACGGTCAGTTTTTTTCAAAAAAAAATTTATATATTAATATATTTATTAAATATTATTTAATATTTTAATTTCTATTAATCAAATATAAAAATAATTTATTTATATTTTTAATTCTACTATCTTTATAAAAATCATTTATTTATATTTTTAATGCTACTATCTTTATAGCAAAACTCACTGATAGACCTAAACCACTCCTATAGCATTGGTGATATAGCAAGATTAGAGGTTTCGGCACCCAAAATCTCATCTCCTAGCTCAACCCTGTCTACTGATATAGAGTTTTCAGAATTCCAAATATGGTAGGTCCATCAGTGAGTTTTGCTCAAAACTCACTGATATACCTAAACCACTCCTATAGCATTGGTGATACAACAAGATTAGAGGTTTCGGCACCCAAAATCTGATCTCCTAGCTCAACCCTGTCTACTGATATATAGTTTTCAGAATTCCAAATATGGTAGGTCCATCAGTGAGTTTTGCTCAAATCTCACTGATATACCTAAACCACTCCTATAACATTGGTGATACAGCAAGATTAGAGGTTTCAGCACCCAAAATCTCATCTCCTAGCTCAACCCTGTCTACTGATATAGAGTTTTCAGAATTCCAAATATGGTAGGTTTATCAGTGAGTTTTGTTCAAAACTCACTGATATACCTAAACCACTACTATAACATTGGTAATACAGCAAGATTAGAGGTTTCGGCACCTAAAATCTCATCTCCTAGCTCAACCATGTCTACTGATATAGGGTTTTCAGAATTCCAAATATGGTAGGTCCATCAGTGAGTTTTGCTCAAAACTCACTGATATACCTAAACCACTCCTATAGCATTGGTGATACAGCAAGATTAGAGGTTTCGGCACCCAAAATCTCATCTCCTAGCTCAACCCTGTCTACTGATATAGAGTTTTCAGAATTCCAAATATGGTAGGTCCATTAGTGAGTTTTGCTCAAAACTCACTGATATACCTAAACCACTCCTATAGCATTGGTGATACAGTAAGATTAGAGGTTTCGGCACCCAAAATCTCATCTCCTAGCTCAACCCTGTCTACTGATATAGAGTTTTCAGAATTCCAAATATGGTAGGTCCATCAGTGAGTTTTGCTCAAAACTCACTGATATACCTAAACCACTCCTATAGCATTTTATTATTATGTAATTATATATTATACCTTTTTTATAAAAATTATAAATAATATGTAATTATATATTATACTTTTTATAAATTTTTTTTATATTTAATAATGGAGGGCCTGAAGTCATTAGACTTCATGCCCTCCTTGGGCCTGATGTCATCAGACTTCAGGCCCTCCTTAGGCCTGAAGTCGGATGACTTCAGGCCAAAGGGCACTGAAAATTTTTTAATATTAACAATATTTTTTATGTTTAATTATTATTTATTAAATTAATTATTTATAGGATCTGAAGTTATTTGACTTCGGACCCTCCTGGGATGACTTCAGGCCCTGCGTTTGAATCTGAAATTAAGTGTTTTGATAGGTTTTTTTATATATTAATATATTTTTAAAATAGAAAAAAAATTTAGTTCACGTCGGTCCTAAATCAAAAGATTTCAGGCCCAACGTGGGCCTGAAATAAAAAATTTCAGGCCCACGCTCAGTTTTTTTCAAAAAAAATTTTATTCATTAATATATTTATTAAATATTATTTAATATATTAATTTCTTTTAATCAAATATAAAAATTATTTATTTATATTTTTAAATCCAACAGTTTGTTTCAAAAAACTTTTTATACATTAATATATTTATTAAATATTATTTAATATATTAATTTCTATTAATCAAAAATAAAAATCATTTTTTTATTTTTTTAAATCACGTTGGATGAGAAATTTTTTAAGTGAAATATTTTTTCAATTTTTACCTTACGTTTTTTAATTTAGCGCCGATTACATAATAAATTATTTAAAAATAAAAGGCAGTTATTAAGTCACGTTGCATGTGCTGACGTCTCAAAATTTATTACTGAGAGAGAAAGAAAAAGACAATAGATAACAGGAGGGGTATAAGAGGAAGTTCACTATAATGAGTGCGCCCTTTGGTAAAATACAAACCATGGGACGCCCTTTGGTAATTTCCAATTGTTACGTACGCCCTTTGGTAAATTGCCGAAAGAAAAAAGAAAAAGAGTACAAGAGTAGATACTCCCTTTGATTAAATTGTTGAAAATTTTCAATTTATGCAAGTCCATTATTTCGGAAGGAATTGACGCGGACGACGAGTCACTAGAGCACAACCCACAGGACGATGACGAGGAGAAGAAGATAGCGCCTTGCGAGATTAACACGAGCGTTAACGGGAACAACCCGGAAGGTTTTCCGGCGGAACTTACTCCGACGCTCAAGTCAGAATCCTTATCGCTTTTAGGAGGACAATGAGGAATCCAAATTTGTGCTAGTTCGGAAAACATACCTATACCTGGATGCCGGAGCATCTTATATATCTGAGGTTTTGGTTACACGTGTCTCCACGTTCCTTAATCATCGGTTGCTTGATAGCTTTTGGTAATGGTCATCGCGATCATTAAGGTCTTAATTGTCGCATGTTACAGATAATAATTATCCGATGACCTTCCCGTTCTGGGAAGAGGAACGACTACTTGAAGTCGAGCTATCTGATGCACTGATCGTTGGGCTCCACTCTCCGAGTAGGTTTCGGGGTCTCTTTTACCGAGCTGACCTTGGGGCCTCTGCTCGTTTTACTGAGAGGGTCTTGGGGCCTGACACCTGAGCCAACCTCGTGGACTTTTGCCTGTTCTTCTGAGGTGGTCTCGGGAGTCTGAAGCCCGACCTGACCTCGGACGTCTGTCCTCCCGAGGTAGTCCCGGGAGATCAACTACTCAGTCTGACTTTGGAGCTCTGATCTACTCTCCCGAGGTAGTCTTGGTATGACCTTGGTGCTCAGGTCTAGTGGACCCTGACACGTAGCTTCTCCGTGCCACGTGTCCATCCTAGGATGCTCAACCCCATCATAAGTCCCTCCCTTCAAGTCTAATCGAAGGAAATGTGACTGACTGATTAGACTGGTGGTATAACGAAGGGAAGCTACACATCTGTAGGTCCATATATCCATTACTTCTCCTTTGGCAGCTTGTCGGGTTTGAGGAATCGAAACATTCGTCCCTTGGCCCAAGGCAGTCTTTTGAATTAGTTCAAAAGTCCTTGTGAGTTTTGAGGCGAGGCAATGATAGCTGTCTATCACCCATTAAAAACGCATGGGGTCTCTTAATGATGACAAAACATCTCAGCAAATGTAACCTTGCCACTTGTTCAAATCTTTTCTTCGTAATCTCCTGCTAATACGCGTCACAGGGTCATACCAAATGATGACCGTAAAGTGGGGTGACGCCTCGAGATGGGCGGTCATCACCGTCCATGTGATGTGTCCCCATTGTCCGCATAAGAGTGGCTTCTTCTCTATAAAAAGGGAAGACGAAAACGTTTGTCCGCCTTCTTACATCGTCGATTAGCAGCGTTCGTGCATTCCATCTCCACCTACTATTATCTTCTTCCATTAGGGCTTCTTCCTCACACGTAAGTTTCTTTCTTCTTCCGTCTTTTTCTCCTTCTCTCATTAGAAACCATAGGTAAGGAAGGGAAAAAGACAAAGTAGGAAGGAGAAACCGGGGAAGGAGGAGGCTTACCGCCCAGAGTGGTACGAAGCCACTTCCTCTAGGGTTAAATCGGAGACCCTCCGAGTCGCCTGCGAAGCGTACGACATTCCCGGTGGACTTGGAGGTAGAAGTCCCTAGGGTCAAGATCAATCCCTCGTAGAACCCCCTCTAGGGGTTCTCACCTTTTTCCTCGGTCAGGTAGAACTAGGACTCCGCTTTCCTCTTCCACCTTTATTCATGAGCATATCATCTTACTTTGACATCTCTTTACATCAGATGACTCCCAACGCCTTCGCCCAGATGGGCGGGGTGTTCATTCTTTTTAAACTTTTCGATATTCCTTTAACCCCACGTTTTTTCCACTTTTTCTTCCTCCCAACCCTGGCGTCTAGGGGGGCCTTTAGCTTCATGGCTCGCTCCAGCCATAGGTTCATAGGGAGACTTCCTTCCTCCCATAAGGGATGGAAGGAACATTTTTTCTTCATTTAACTTCCTGAGCGCTCCTTCAGTCCCATTCGCTGGAGGGAAAACCTACCAGCCATCCCTGAGCTAGGTGACTTCCAGCAGGATCCGAGTTATCAGCGGGCTAAGAGCATCCTGGCTGGTATGGAGTTCAACGGCCCCCGCCTGGTGCAGTGTAAAGAACTCATGAACTGGGCTGGGCTCAGCTCTAAAGCCACCAGCATAAGTCACCGCCTTGGTAAGCTTATACTTTTATAGATGCTCTTTAATTCTAACTGATGTCCTTTTGTTTTTGTATTGCAGAGGACGTCATGTTGTCCCGGGCAATGAATAAGCTACTCAAGTGGGATCAAGTGAATGAACATGCCTTTGCCCCTCCCCCGGCTGCTCCCCTCTCTGCAACCAGGTCATCCGAGGGCTCGGCAAAGGCCGTCGGCGAGGAGCAGACCACCACCCAACCTTCGAGTATTGAGGTGCTGCCCGAAGAGGGAAATACAACCAAGGAACTGCCAACCCAGGCCCCCGAACCGAAGAAGGGTCCTACCCAAAGATCAAGCCAACCTCCGACTAAGCAGTCGCGGCTCATCCTTCCTGCTGAGGAGGGTGTAGAGAAGACCCCAGGGGGAAGCCTGCAGCCCTTGCGGCGCACCACCGAAAGAGAACCCGCCCGGCCAGGGTAGTGGTGGACGAGGAGGACACTGTTCCTCTCTCCACGCATTTCGAGAAGGTGACACCAACCATTGCGGTGCCGATGGGTGAGGTCAAGGGCCGAATAGAAGTCGCCGAGCCCTCCAACAGCCTCAAAGGCAAAAAAGCGAAGCCTACCAAGCCCCTTTTCATGAGTGCCCACCTATGTCGGAAGGCAAAGGTAGGGGAGAAGGTAGCTTCCACGGACCCCCACCCGTTGGTGTTGAAAGAGTCATTGGCGGAGGGTCACATTTCCAGGGGATCCTCTAGCACAGAGGAGGATGTCCTAGGGCCCTCTCGAACCCCAGTTGAAGCACCCACAGTCCAACCCCCTCTGTCTCCCTCAAGGCACATTTTCTTAGAGGAGACGTGGTGTCCTTAAAGAGAGGCCCTCCAGTGCTTCGACGGAGTTGTTGACCATTCTACACGAGCTGCTCCTCAAGGTAAGGGTTTGTGCTTCCCTATTAACATTATCACATATCTATTCTAACCCCTGTTATTTGCTGTGGCAGGCTGCGCCCGACTGCCTTTTTTAGGCAGCCACTTGTCCTTCGAGCATAAGATCGAAGCTTTGCGCCAGAGGGCAGCCAGCTTAGAGGCGGAGATCTACCGAGCTCATGAGGAGGGTCTGATGCAAGCAGATGTCAGCAGGGGCCTTCGGGCTAAACTGGAGCATTATATGGATTCCTTGTTGGCCTCTGGGTCTGTCCTGCACAGTGCGAACCACCAGGTGCTCCTTCTGTCAAAGTTAACGAATACCCTTACTGTCGAGGTGGAGCACCTGGCGCATGAAAGGAAACTCTCCGAGGAGCGGGAGGCTAAATTGTCGGAGGACCTTCGCCTCCAGCAAGAAGAGTCAGAGCAAGGCAAGCTGCAACTCCGAGAAATCGTAGAGCAGTTCGAGAAGACCCAGGTTGCCTTGGATCAGTTATCCAAGGAGGCGGGCGAGCTGAAGAATGCCTAGGACCAGGCATTGGAAGCACTGAAGACACATAAGGCTGATGAGGACTCCCGGCAGGTAGAGGTGGAGGTGACGTTCAAGGCCCGATTCCTCCAATCGGATGAGTTCGGGGACCTTCTGGCCAGCCAAGTGCTGAGGCAGTTGAAGCAGGACTTCAACGGAGTAGTCTAGCAAATCCGGCAGGCAGGAGTACTGAAACTAGATGCCGACCTCGGCTTTCTCAATGTCAGCAAAGCCTGGGATGAGCTGCCACTTGAGGAGAAGGAGTTATAGCCTGCTCGCTTTTACTTCTTTACTTGTACATATTATTTTTCATTTTTCTTTCTTTTTTCTGATGCACTCCAAATGTAATCCTTCATTTTGAATGAAATATTTTTGCCTTTTGTGTCTTTAGTATTCCGAATTTATGAATGATTTTCCTTCTGTACTCCGAGCTTGTGTTGTGTTACCTCCGGCGAAGGGGCGAGCTACCGCAGCAATGAGGAGGTGACGTCTAGCTTAGCGACCATGAGGAAAGGGCGAGGCTAAGGAAACACCCCTACGATAGAGGAGAACTTGGGCCAAGGAGCAACATAGTCTTCGGCATCCTCGGCTGACCTAAATGACCATTCTGCCAATGTGTACTTATTTTTTGTATTCTCTTCAAATGTGATCCCCAATGTACTCCTTCACAAATAAAAGGTAACTTGTCACCCCTGTGTTGTGTGTTCTTTTTCAATAATTCCATTTCATGTTTGTCTTCAATGTTTGATAACTGTCGAATGTAACCTTCACAAATAAATAAGATGTATTGCTCTTCTACATCTGGCTGCCCGTTTGTCGGCTCCCGTCCCTAGATACATAGACGATATCCAATACCATGGAGGAGACGAGGATTTAGTGTGTTGCAACTTATCGGCGTAGGCAAGGACAGGGCTCGGTCTGCTCAATAACTTGCCAAGGTCGATTTAATCTGAATGTCGCCAACCCTTCCTTAGGGTCATGCTTAAGGTTAGTAGTCTCTGGTCGGATATCTTCGGCAACACCACCATGCCTATATATCTCAGGCATCCGCAACCCCACGAGATGGTAGGAGGTTATGCTCCTCCTGGTCGGGCATCCACAGCACCATGACTAGGCCTACTCATCTCGGGCATCGACAGCACCACGAGATGGTAGGAGGTTATGCTCCTCCTGGTCGGGCATCCACAGTACCACGACCATACCTACTCATTTCGGGCATCTATAGCATCACGAGATGGTAGGAGGTTATGCTCCTCCTGGTCGGGCATCCGCAGCACCACGATCAGGCCTACCCATCTCGGGCATCCGCAACACCATGAGATGATAGGAGGTTATGCTCTTCCTGGTCGGGCATCCGCAACACCATGACCAGACCTACTCATTTCAGACATCCGCAGCACCACGAGATGGTAGGAGATTATGCTCCTCCTGGTCGGGCATTCACAGTACTACGACCAGGCCTACTCATCTCGGGCATCCGCAGCACCACGAGATGGTAGGAATTTTAAGCAATGGCGTTGGATCTTCTTGGTGAGACATCTTGTTTATTTCATGATTGAAACTGCAAGGCAGTAGAAATATATAAACAAAGTACAATTGTATCTCATAAGTCTCCCCGAGTGCGATATGACTGGAGGTAATTGGCATGACATGGCCTCTCCAGCTTATTGCCTTTGTCATCTTGTAAACAGTAGCTACCTCCAGCGAGCTTTTTGACAACAATGTAGGGTCCGCTCCACTGCAGCTCGAGCTTTCCGGGGTCACCGATTGACTTGATTCTCTTCTAGACTTTGTCTCTGACTTGAAAGGTTCGGGCGATTACTCAACGATTGTATGCTTGTTGCATACGTTGCCTATATGCCACTAGTCGGGTAGCTGCTTTGTCTCGTACCTCTGCCACTAGGTCTAAGTCAATCAATCGTTCTTGATCATTGTTTTCCTTGTTGTAGTGCTGCCGCTAGATGAACTCCTCGCCAACTTCCACCGGAATTACTGCCTCCGCGCCATACACCAGATTGAAAGGACTCTAGCCTGTTCCTTCTTTTGGAGTGGTGCGGTACGACCATAAAATGCTTGGGAACTCTTCTACTCAGTTGCCTTCGACGTGGTCTAGCCTTATCTTGAGCCCCCTAATGATCTCCCGGTTGACAACTTCTGCTTGGCCATTGCCTTGGGGATATGCGACCAAAGTGAAGGTTTGACGAATGCCTAGTCCATCACATCATTCTTTGAGTTTGCGCCTTGCAAATTGCCTACCATTATCCGACACCAATTTGTGAGGAATGTTGTACCTACAGACGATGTCCCTCCAGAGGATCTTCATCATGGCAACTTTCGTGATGTGCGCGAGGGGTTCGGCTTCCACCCATTTGGAGTAGTCAACCAGCACCAGCATGAACTTCTTCTGTTGGGGCCCGATTGGAAAGGGACTCACAATGTCCATTCCCCACTGATCGAATGGGCAGGAGACTATTGAGGCTCGAAGTAGTTCCGTGGGGTGATGAGTGATATGCTGATGCTTTTGACAGGCCTCACATCCAGTGACGAACTTGATGACATCTGCTTGTAGCGTTGGCCAAAAGTATCCAACCAGGATAATCTTCCTAGCCAAGGATCTTCCCCCAATATTGCTCCCATAATGCCTTCGTGAACTTCACGCATGATGTAGTCGGCTTTCTCCGGGCCGATACAATTCAGCAAAGGCTGGGCAAACACTCTTTTATGTAGCTGCTCCCCGACCAGCGCGAACCTGGAAGCCCGGCGGCGAAATAGGCGAACTTCTTTATCACCTGTCGGCATAGCTCCACTTTGTAGGAACTTTGCATAGGGCTCCCTTCAATCAAGTAACATAGTGTCAGCTGCCTCTCCTTCGATTTAAGCCACCGTTTACTCGGTAGCACTGAGCTCGTCCAGCGTCCACGAGGTAATGGAGCTGGCCAGCTAGGCTAGCTCGTCTGCCCTAACATTATCGGCTCGGGAGATCTTCTGCAGAACAACCTCGGTGAAAGAAGACCTCAGCTGCTTATAAATAGCCACATACTTTTGTAGGTGCCCGTTCTTTATTTCAAATTCGCCCTTTATCTGCTGAGCGATGAGCTGAGAGTCCGAATGCAGTATGACCCGAGCATCTTCCACTTGCTTGGCTGCTTGTAACCCCGCTAGGATTGCCTCATACTTAGCTTCACTGTTGGTGGCTCGGAAGTGGAGTCGGATGGATAATGTAATGTATCTCCCCTAGGGGAAATTATTAGCACTCCGACCCCACTGTGCTTGCTGTTGAAGGAACCATCGACATAGATCTTCTACACTCCATCAACTTTATCTGATGGTACGTACCAACTCTGCCTCATGCTGAGCTCTCTAAGGTTCTAGCAACTGAGATTCCCTAACCTCCTCCTAGAGGGTGGGTGGCAGGGGTGGAACCAGAAAAAAATTTCGGGGGGGCTAAATTATATAGATAATTTTTTTTTTGTGCGGCTGAATAAATATTTAACAACATGCAAGTCCTAAATCAAAAGAAATGAAAATTTCAACTTCAGAAATTAAATTGTAATTCAAAATTGTGAATATACTAATCATGAAAGTCCGATATCATAAGAAACGTTAATTGAACATGGAAAACAATAAGAATGAACAAGAACATTTAGGGCTACAGACAAGATATAAATCAAATAGAGAGTCTCCATAATATTTAATAGTTAAAGTTTTACATCAACAACAGTCAAAATGATAAAAACACAAATACACAATTATAAAGCTACTGCTGATTAACACTGGACAATGTATTAGTCTTGGATGTGGATCTGCTGTGAGAAGTCGACACAAGAGGAGGCAATTGAATTCTACGAGACTGCATTTGTTGAAAATATTGCAATACTTGCTCATTTTCAATTGTAGAAAAAATATCCTTCTCAATGTATACAACTAGACTGTCATTCATCCATTCATCTCCCATTCTATTACGTAAATCAGTCTTCACAGTCTTCATTGCAGAAAAAACTCTTTCAACTGAAGCAGTTGCAACTGGTAAAACTAATGCCAACTCTATCATACGATAAACCAATGGAAAAACCAAATGTTTTTCAGTTTCAACCAATTTCTGAGCGAGAATTCCCAAGTTGTCAATTGAAGAAAATTGAGGATCATACCGCAAATTATAAAAGTAACTCATAAGTTGTTGTTCCAAAAATAAATAATCAGTACCACAGAAGTCCTCGGGATAAAAATCAGCAAGACGGATGAGTTTATGAACGTCAAATTGAGAGAAAGAGTTTCTTGGATGAAGACACGCTATGCAACCAAGCAATTCCGTACTGACTTCTGAAAAACGATTATTCATCTCTTGTATAATTAAATCAACAACCTAGCATTCAAATTTGCAACCATGATAAATTAATAATCAATGAAATTTCTTTAACAAACAAAAAAAATAGATTTTTAGAAATAATACCTGACAAAAAATCTCCACACGATAATGATGAAAATTAGTGATAAGTTGTCCTCTGCGCCTGCCATGTCCACGGGTTAGCATATTGTCCTCCATATCAAGTATTGGGATCATATTCAATTCACAAAATCTGTTAACTTGTTCCAAAATTATTTGCCATCCATCTTCCCTGAAGTCTTGTAGTCGACTTTTCACACTACTAATCAAGGACATGGCTTGAACAATATTTTGATCTCCTTGTTGTAGGGAAAGTGATAACTCATTTGTAATTCCCAATATATACTTCATCAAATGCAATACAAAAACAAATTGATAACTCTCCATCTTCTCAATTAAACCCGCGGCAGCACCTTTATTCGCAGAATAAGAGGCGTCATCATGTACATTTCCCAACACTTCTATCACTGAAGACCACATAGAGCATAGACGAAGTAATGTTAAGTAGTGTGATCCCCAACGAGTATCGCCAGGTCTTGCTAAATTAGTTTCTTGATTTTTTCCTTTTCCACTACTGCTTTCTCCACTTTCTAATTCAGCAATTATCTTATCATGTTGAATCTGTCTAAGTTGATCTCTCCTCTTACAAGATGCACCAGATATATTCACAATCATGGTGATATACCCAAAAAATTCACTCACAGTATAGTTGTCATTGGCAACCGCAACAAGAACTAATTGAAGCTGGTGAGAGAAACAATGAACATACATTGCAAATGGATTCTCTTGCAGTATCAGAGATTTCAACCCATTAAACTCACCGCGCATATTTGAAGCCCCATCATATCCTTGGCCTCTCAATCTAGATAATGATAAACCATGCTGCACAAATAATGCATCAATAGCCCTTTTCAAAGAATGAGAACTAGTGTCAGACACATGCACAATTGCAAGAAATCGTTCAATCACGCATCCTTCTTTATTCACATACCTCAAAACAACTCCCATATGCTCCTTCACTGAACTGTCTCGAGCCTCATCAACCATCAAAGAAAAGAATTTATCTCCAATATCATTGATTATAACACGTGTGATCTCTGAGGCACAAGCACGTGTTAATTCCTTTTGAATTTTTGGGGAAGTCAATTGATTGTTTGCAGGAGCATTTTGTTTTATAACTTTGGAAACCTCTTCATTTCGTTGGCTGTACCATTCAAGCAACTCAAGAAAATTACCTCTATTTGAAGAACTAGTTGACTCATCATGCCCTCGAAAAGGTAACCCTTGCTTTAATAGAAAGCGTGTCACATCCAACATTGCTGTTAAACGGGTACGATAATCAATTTCTATATTGCGACCATGTACTCGTAAAATATTTCCCACACTATGCCTTTGATCTTGAAAAGACTCAAATTGTATTCTAGCTTCATTGTGACAACTATTCACGGTCCCCATATGACGATTGAATCTTTCTAATGCCTTTTTCCAATTATTGTATCCATCTTTGATAAAGGCATTATCCACATTTTCTTTATGTAATGGTTTGAAAAGATAACACCAAAAACAAAATGCCGCATCTTTTGATATGCTATATTCTAGCCATGTATATTTTTTAAACCAAGTTTCTTGAAAACTCCTTTCTTGATTACCAAAAGTTATTTTCGGATACACATGACCATTTGGTTGACAAGGCCCTCGGAGCACATACTCTCTTCGAGCTTGATCTCGAATAGCAATATCAAATTCTTCAATTGGTTTTCGTAATCCCGGATCACAAACAATATCATCTAAATTTAATTCTATATGGGATTGATTTTCCACTTGCTCAATAACATTAGGCTGATTAGAGGAGACAGAACTACGAATTCGTTTAAAAAATCTCTCCATATCCTACACAAATAAATAACTAAAAATAAATTCATATATATTGTTTGAAAAAATTATGTCTGATAAGTGATAACTGATAAAGATAAATAATAATTACAAACTAAAATGTAAATTTATAAAAAAAATCAAACAATAAAAAGTTTCTAACCTGTAATTTGCAATCTTCAGGTCAACTACCAAAGAAGAAATCAGCAGATCCAGATCCAACTTGTAATTTGCAATCTTCGTGTCTGCGGAGAAAAGGAAAGACCACTGAAACAGCAAAAAATAAAGGATGTAGCAAACATTCCTGACATAGATCACAATTTCTACAATAAAGGATGTAGCAAAAAATAGGCTGTAACTGTAAGCCAAGACCACTGAAACAGCAGAAACAAAAAAATGCGAACTGAAAATTCATTAAAAAAAAGAAAAGAAAAAAGCAAAAGAGAATGGGCACGATGGCAAATTCTATCTTCTAGTTAAGGCTCACAAATTTAAAACTTCTAGACTTATAACCTCAAATGCGACACGCTGCAATTATATGGCTGCTTGATATCCTTGATAAAGAAGCGTCGATGACACCAACGAGAGCGGACAGCAGGTCAGCTCAGCTGTGAAAGCAAGGAAGGGGCCGAGTCCTCGAGGGCGAGGAGGGCCAACTCGAATCGCGATCGAGGAGTGAACTCTCATCGTGGAAACCATGGAAGCGGGAGAGCGACGATTGAATGTGGGTGTGGCGGCGAGGAACATGCATAAGGATCGAGAGGAAAACTGGAATTAGGGCAAGAGCAGCTCACCGATTTGTGTGCGATTCTTCTAGCTTACGGGTCCGGGTCCGGGTCCTACTTAGATCGTAAACCGAATCCAACGTACAGAGTTGAAATTTCGTAAATTTCATTTTACCCCTAAATTTATGCACTTTAAAATATCTCCCCGAATTTTAAAACCATTAAATATTCTCAACATCAGCCCGAAGCCGGGGGGGGGGGGAGCCGGAGGGGGGGGGGGGCTGAAGCCCCCCTCAGCCCCCCTCGTCCTTCCGCCCCTAGTGGGTGGGTGACAGTCAACGCCTCAACGACGCCATCTGAATAGCCGAATGATAATTATTGTTGTAGGCGAACTCAATCAAATGCAGATGATCCTCCTAGCTGCCTCCGAAATCCAGAACACAAGACCTCAATAAGTCCTCCATAGTCTGAATGGTCCTCTCTGACTGTCCATCTGTCTGCAAATGGAATGTTGTACTGAAACGAAGCTGAGTGCCCATGGCCTGCTGCAGACTCTGCCAGAACCGCGACATGAACCGTGGATCTCTATCTGGGATAATGCTCAGTGGAACACCATGCAGCCTGACAATCTCTCGACAGTACAACTCCGCTAATCAGTCCAAAGAGTCCATCTTCCAGACCTCAGAGAGCTCAGTATGAGACAGAGTTGGTTCACACCATCAGACGGAGGATGTCGGAGGCGCAGGATCGTCAGAAAAGTTATGCTGATAGGAGACGGAGACCGTTGGAGTTCTCGGTGGGTGATCATGTGTTTCTACAAGTTTCACCCACGAAAGGGGTGAAGAGGTTTGACCTCAAAGGTAAGCTAGCTCTGCGATACATAGGCCCTTTTCAGATTCTGAAGAGGATTGGAGTAGTAGCTTACCGTCTGGCGCTACCACCGTCTCTTGCCGGAGTGCACGATGTGTTCTATATTTCCATGTTGAGGAAACATGTGTCATACCCATCCCATATTTTGTCGGATATATCAGTTCCACTTCAGCCTGACGCGACTTACGAGGAGATGCCTGTACAGATTCTGGACCACCAAGAGCGACAGTTACGGAACAAAACAATCCGACTGGTCAAAGTTGGATGACAGCACCACTCTGGTGAGGAAGCTACTTGAGAGCTCGAAGACACAATCAGATCTCGCTATCCTCATCTGTTTACTTGAGGTGTGTATCGTATGTTTTTGTTTAGTACTATTACTGTTTGTTAGTTAATAGTATCTGTTACTATTTAGTTGCGAAATTTGGGGGCTAAATTTTTATTAGTGGGGGAGAATGTTAAATATAGGAAATCGAGGGGGGTTTTTGTAAATAGGTATATATATATATATATAACACCAAAATTCTCAAATTCCTCACTTAATTTTTCTCTTCCCCGCCAACCTCACCCCGACGGTTCCCCCTGCAAAAAACCCTATCGCCTTCTCTTCTCCTCATCGCTTCTGCCGAAAACACGTCGATAACCCTCCTTTTCAAGCGATCTCTCCCTTTTTCTTTCTCCTTTTCTCCTCCACGCGATAGAGGCTGCCGCAGATCGTTCCCCTTGGCTGATTGCTCTTCCCCTCTTGTTCCACCCGATGCCAATCAAGGTAAGATTCGGAGCTTTTGGAGTTGATTTTGAGGGTACTCGATTTAGAATGTAAGTTGTTGTCTTTAATGCTTCTCCCCAGAGTGATGTTGGTAAAGTTGAATGGCTAACCATACTCCTTACCATATCCTTAAGAGTCCGATTTCGTCGTTCAGCTACACCATTCATGCTTGGCGAGCTTGGCATGGTGTATTGTGGGACGATTCCACACTCCTCTAGGTATTGAGCAAAAGGTCCTGGACGTTGCTCACCTGAACCGTCATATCTACCGTAGTATTCACCATCACGATCAGATCTGACTTTATTAATTCTTTTGTCGAGTTGGTTTTCGACTTCAACCTTAAATGATTTGAAAACATCCAGTGTTTGAGCCTTTTCATGAATAAGAAATATGTATGCATATCTAGAATAATCATCAATGAATGATACAAAATATTGTTGACCATTCTAAGAAGGTGTTGGAAATGGTCCACAAACATCCGTATGCATCAATTCCAATACTTCTATAGCTCGATATGCACCTTCTTTCTTTCTTTTGGTTTGTTTGCCCTTAATGCATTCAACACAAATGTCTAGGTCCGTAAAATCAATGGAATGTAAGATTTCATCTGATACAAGTCGTTCAACTCTATTTCTAGAGATGTGCCTTAAACGTTTGTGCCATAATGCACCTGAGTTTTCAATATTAAATTTACACTTAGTGCCACGTGATTCCATATTTAGGGTTTCAATATAAGAAGTATTTATTTCAAGCATATAGAGATTGTCATAAATGATAAGTGAACCGGTTCCAACAATAATAGAATCAATAGATAAACTGAACTGATTGTTTCCAAATGAACAACTATAACCCAATTTGTCCAAATGAGAAACAGAAACCAAATTTCGTCTAAAAGACAGTACAACAAAAGTATCTATTAAGTCTAAATAATAACCAGTGTTTAACAACAATCTAAAATGCCCTATGATTTCCACTTCGACCGACTTGCCATCACCCACATAGATGCATCTTTTAGCATCACTTGGCTTTCGGTAGCTCAGGCAACCCTGCATTGAAACACTGATGTTAGTAGTAGCACCGGAGTCTAACCACCAAGTGTTTCTAGGCACTGAAGCTAAATTTACTTCTGAACAAACCAAATGTAAAAATGTACCCTTTTTCGCATGTCATGCATGATACTTAGGACATTCTTTCTTGACATGATCAGACTTGTTACAGAAGAAACAACCTTTCTTGTCATTGTCTTGCTTTTGTTTCTTCACATAAGGACCTTTAGTAGCCTCATTCTTTCTTTTCTTCCCCTTATCTTTAGGGGTGCTTGCTAAGTAGACACTTTCAACCTTGTTTTGCTTCAACCTCTCTTCCTCTTGAACACAATATGAAATGAGCTCGTTAAGAGTTCATTTCTCCTTTTGACAGTTATAGTTGATTTGAAACTGACTGAACTGAATTGGAAGAGAAATAAGCACTAAATGCACAAGCATGTCATTCGACAATTCAAGTTTAAGTGCCTTTAACTTTGATGCAAGGTGGGAAAACTCCATGATATATTCCCGAATATTTCCCTTGCCTTGATACTTCATGGAAATCAAGCTTTTCAGAAGTGTGCTTGTTTCCGCCTTATCGCTTTTGGCAAAGCGCTTCTCAATCTCATCAAGATATTCCTTAGCGTTAGTGATACTATTAGACACCGCACCCCTAAAAGCCTCCGGTATGCCGCGCTTGATGATCATAAGACTCATGCGATTAGAGCGTTCCCACTTCTTATATTTAGTCCTCTGTTCAGAAGAACTAGAATCTGTAGGAGTAGTAGGTTGTTCTATCCTGAGTGCAAGATCTAGATCCATGCAGTCGAGAACAATGAGAATGTTCTCTTTCCAATCCTTAAAATTTGTACCATTGAGGATTGGAACTGAATTTAAGTTAGCAGAAATAGTAGGTAGCAACACTTGCTGAAAAGAAAACACAAGAATAATAACATAAATAACATGCTCATTGTGAATAAATTAGAATAAATAGTAAATCCTATCTAAAGATATCTAGTGCAACAACAATAGCAAGTCTTTAGACAGTAATATTATTTGCAAGTTGCAAGTGGTACTCTTGTTGTAATAATCAAACACTAACAATAATGCATAACAAATAATAAACCTATCTTTGGATCGATTTATTAAATTCATGAAAAATAACAATTATAACCTTATAATTGTTACGTGTTTATTATCACAAGTAAATGTATAATTTTGTTAAGTATACATCTTCCTTTGGGTCGATTAATACTCACATAAATTTATACACTTACACCTTAATTAATACCTGAATAATATCTTAATATTTCAAAGAAAATTAAATTCAAATAATAGAGGTCACTTTGGTGACATATAATTTAAATTTAACTTAATTTAAAATAATAGATATTAATGTACCCATATAATCCATTTAATATTTAAATGCATATTATAAAATAAGTTAATTAAATTATTTTATCCAAATAATTTAATTAAATTATTTTATCTAAATAATGAAATTTAATGGATTATTATTAAAAGGGATAATATAAGGATAATTATATCCAAAAATACTTCTGCCATCTAAATATTTAATTTTTTTTTTTTTTGACAAAATGGCCAATAACAGTGGGTGGTCATGTCGATTTCTCACCCAACCACGTAACACAACATGGTTTTTTTTTAATAACAAATTCTTAATTTGAGACCACGCACTAACTTTATGAAAACTGAAACCTACACATATGTTACTATTGAAACCTACACATACGTTACTTTTGAAACTGTATCCAAACTACAACACGTACGTAACTTTTCTGAAACGG
Organism: Boesenbergia rotunda; assembly: GCA_024364735.1. Lineage (NCBI taxonomy): Eukaryota > Viridiplantae > Streptophyta > Magnoliopsida > Zingiberales > Zingiberaceae > Boesenbergia > Boesenbergia rotunda. The sequence continues at coordinate 22,194 of JAGFNQ010006557.1, read as the reverse complement.
CTGTCGCCGCTTCAGCCAACCGAAGCACCCAACCGACGATGCCTCTATTCGTCGTCTCCAAACTGAAGCGTTGAAACATTGATTCACCGTCTCTGTCGCTTCATTCGACCCAATGACCACCAACAATAGTGGTCTCCGGGGCTATGGTGCAACGATAAGGTAACTAGTCGTTAACCCAAGCATCCGGGTTTTGATCCCCAACTACGGCGTATTTTGCAGGAATTTTTCCTCCAAATGGGGCGCGAATCCTGAGACGCTGGGCTTCTAGACTGTCCACCGCGAGCGCTTCCCGATTTACCCTGATGACCGGTGGAAAACTTTCGTAGGGCCGGGCTGGTCATCCCAGATTCAATTTGTCTGCTGCCTGATTCATCATTTTTTTCCATAAGAAAAAGATTAACACACCGCCGTCTCCTTCCCTCAATCAGCCGAAAATGGCTGGATTTATAGGAAATCATTGCGACGCAAAAAATCTAAAATTGTAATCTTTTCGATGACTGTGTCCGACAGCCACACTTCAAGCAAATTTCTCCAAATTGAACAAGTGACAGAAAGATACAACAGTAACCGTAGTACGGAGAACCGAAATGGAATAGAAAATATAAGGCTGCGTTTGGTTTGCGTTTTCCAGCTTGTTTTCCATTTTCATTTTCTGTAGAAAATGCGGTTTTCTGGAAAACATGTTTGGTTTGCATTTTCCAACTTTGTTTTCTAGAAAAAAAACATAGCGTTTTCTGGAAAACTAGAGAATGAAATAAAGTCATTTTCTAGAAAACGAGAAAATGCGATTTTCTGGAAAATGAAAATGAAAAATAGAACAAACCAAACGCCCCCTAATTATCTCTTAAGAATTGGAAATAGATTGCTCTGATACTAATTGATGTAAATATAAATCTTAAGTCGAGAAATCTTGATGAACAATCTTAATCTCTATTCAACTCTTAAGAAATAATAAACATGATAATTAACCAAAGTTGCGGAAGCGTACATGAATCCATAGTTTGCAATCGATCCTTGGAGATGATCTTCAATCTGTAGAATTCCTTAAGTTTCCGAAGAGTTTGGTCGATGGGGAACAAAACAAAGCATCGTCTGCAAACGGAGACCATAACCCCCTATTTATAGAATCTAAAAGTTGCATATTTCTAATTTGGCCCCTCAACAAATTAAAATTAGCACATAATATCCATAATATTGTATTCATAACAATTAAGCTCTTAAGTCAAATTATACAATTCTAAAATTTAGATCACAATAATTTTAACTTATTTAATTGATGACATTAAACATTTATAATTATATTATGATCCTAAAATTCTAACAAATACATCTATTCGATATTGTTTAGCATATCGTCACCAATAAAATGATCAATATTATCATCTAGCTGGGCAAAGAAATTAGAGACATCCAAATGAGTTATGACAACTGGATCATAATCATTAGCAAAATTGATTTCTAATTTTCTTTGTTGTTTGATCGAATTTTGATATAGATCCTCAATATGCCTTACTATGATACAAGTATAAGACCAATTCCCCTCCATCCCACAAATAAAACACTTATCTTGATATTCTTTTGAGTTTTTCCCTTTTACTTCTTCATTGTTAGATTTCCACTATTGGTTGCTTGTTTTAAGTCTTTTATCATTTTGTTACTGATAATTTTTTTCCTTTAGCCACATACACTCATGGCTTATCCCTATTTTATGATTTTGAGATAAGTTAGCATTCACTTCGAGGAATAATGTTCCATTTGCTTCAGGAAATAGTGCAGATTCAGTTGGGCGCAATTGATAATTTTTCATGAGTAGCACATTATTCTATTCAATAGCTAGTAGGCATGAGATAAACTTAGAATATTTTTTAAATCCACGTTCACGATATTGCTGCTATAGGAGTACATTCAATGCATGAAAAGTAGAGAATTTTTTTTCTAATAAATCTTGATAAATAATTTTCTCTCCACACAGTATGAGTTTGGAGCTAATCTTGAGTAGTGTTGAGTTATAATCGTTTACAGATTTCAGATCTTACAGGCGGAGATGCATCCATTCATAATGGGCTCTTGAGAGAACTATAGTTCTCTAATAGTCATATTTTTTTTTAAATTTTTCTAAAGTTCTTGTGGTTAGGGGCGGATCCAAGATTTTGGGATTGGGGAGACCGCATACTAAGTGACGAATACTATTATATCAACTATGCACATTTATTTTTGGAGGAGTCGAAGCGAATTCGAAGGGACATCTTATCGGTGAGAGAAGTCTTGCAGGGGTTGAGGGAGGAAATTATAGGTTTCTCATATGATGTCGAAGATTTCTTTCTTCTTGATTTTTAAATCAAGAGTTATTATTCTTTTATGAACTTATACAAGTAATCATCATTCTAAGACTATTTTTGCTATAGTATCTCTTCCAATAAGTCGGCACAAACAATATTAAATTAGTGAGTTCTGGCTCTAAATCCTCCATAGTCTTTCATGTCCCGTGCGACCCTCCCTTTGGCTATGGGGCCCCCAATCGGGTAACGACATAGTTAGTCAAGACTTCTGCATATGGTCAGACTCTCACTATCTCTCCATGTCTTAGGTCAACCCTTTCAGTAATGACTTATGGATTCGAGAGGAACCAATTCTTTTTTTGGTCCCGAGCGAGGAAAAAAGTCTCTAAATCCTCCATTTTTTTTATAACTCTAGTGTCTAGTTTTTACGACTCAACTAATCTTGGAGACGATCGACCCAACCTATGAAAGTTTCCTACTATACCCTAGATAAATCATGGAAGTGCTATAGCAAGTCGTCAGCAGTGCTCTCCCGCGGTCTTCGTCGTCCTTGTAAGACTGTCCGACGTCGAATTGATATGCTTTGCTCGTGAGGGTAAACTCGTGAGCTTTTTTCACCCATAGGTATGCCCGCCCAACCTAAGTTTTTCCATTCCCAACTTCCAAGTAAACCAGAAAACTTATATTGAATTCGACAGCTATAAATTTAGAATTTATGCTACTTTAAGAGTGATCGTGTCGACGAGTGAAAATTGGTTCTTACTCGATTGACTCGGTCTGATCAAGATGACCCGATCTGCTATAACACGAGGATCGGAGTCGGGCTTTAACCGCGGATCAGAACTCAATCACTCGGGTCAGACCAAACTAGGGGGCACAAAGTGGGGTTGAGATTGTAAAATGGCAGCGAGCTTTGCTTTGGAGCCCCAAGGGGGATTTATATAGGGGAGGAGAACAGGGGCGGAGCCACCCTTGGGCTAAGGTAGGCTCCAGCCCCACCTCCTTAAAAAAAAAGTTTTGATTATTTTTTATTTTTTAGTCAATCACAAATTTATTAATTGGTAAAACATCAAATTAAAAATAATTAATTTTAAAAATAAAATATCAAATTAAAATGATAAATTTTATAAAAATTATTATATTTAAAAATTAATAAACATATTAATTCTAATTTCTTTAATATTTTTATCCTAAATTTGTCAATAGTAAGATCTTTTTTCCTCTCCGCAATATTATTTCTTTTTCTCTAATTTTACTTTAATCTATTAATTCTGTCGCTGACAAAGAGTCAATTATCGTTGGCCACTCGAGAGATGGCCGACAAGGCACTCGTGAGGCGGACACTGCCTCGCCAGACGATTAGAAACTGCTTCGTGTGCGACCGATAGCGAAGCGACCGCACGCAAGGTGAACGCTGCCTCCCGAGACCACTAGCAACAGCTTCGCGTGCGATCACTTTATGAGTGGGCGCATGTAAGGTGACCATTGTTTGTCAGGTAATGAGCGACATATATCTAGGTATGCAAATATAAATTATATCTCATAATTTTATTTAACGTATATTAATATGATATCAAATCTATTTCATTTTCATTCTTAGAAAATTTTTTACGAAGATGGTCAATTACTCAATTTTATTTATTTACTCATAATTCTTGATACTTTAACTCTCAAGATTCTCGATTCTATCAGCCCTAGATAATTTTAAATTTTGGCTACGCCCCTGCCCCTGCCCCTGCATGGGCGCCGAATAGAAGAAGCGCTCTTGAATTGATGGCAAACATTCTCCAAGCCGTACAGAATCATGTAGCTTCGACCGTCCATGACCGCCCACCTCTTATGCATCTCGTGAAAGGTCAGTCCGGTGACCAAACTGTCAAATCCCGCCTGATGTGCCACGCCGTCGGCCTCCACGTTCAGCATACTCGCGAGTTTCATCAAGCTAACCTCTCCGCCGAGGAGCCCCGGGTAAAACCGCGCCATGTATTTGACGTCGTAGAGTCTTCCGTTAAAGATGCCACTCGCTGCCATTAGAAACTCTCCGGCCGTCTCCGGCAGCGGCCTTCCGCCGGCGAACAACTTTATCAAATAGCCCACGTCGTACAAGCCGTGGAACGTGACGAACGCACCACCGTGGTGACCGAACAGTTTCTCCCGGAGTAGAGCGGCGCAGCGAACGGAAGAAATACCTTCGCGCCGGTTTCTTTGGACGTCGATACCGCTGTTCTTCAGCAGGTCGAGGGACTCCGGCAAGCAGGGGTCGACGTCGGGGTCGAAGTCCGAGAAATTGATCTGCCATGCCATGCCGGGGTGGTTGCCGGCGTTGTCGAAAAGGGCGATTCCTAGCTGGATCATGCAGAGGTTGTCGACATTATACTTGAGGTCGCGGTATCTGCGCTCTTCGGCGGCTCGGCGAGGCGTGAAGCGGAGGAAGCCGGAGAATTCGGTGTCCATGGCGACGATCGGGAAGGAGCGGCGAAGAACATCGATCGACTCCATCTGCTCCTGTAAGTTTGCTTCCCACACTTCGATGATCTCCATTGCCGCGAGCGATCGCTCTCTGCTCTTCTCTGTTTCTCTCGGATTTGCGTTTTGCGTTCTTCCGTTACATCGAAGTAGTTATTTATAAAGATCGATTTACTAATCAGTTGAGTTGAGTTGAGTTAAATTCGGAATTTGTTACTGCGGATATCTGCAATCCTAATCTATTTCGAATTTTGGAGATTCCGAATTATATTACGAAAAATTTCTATCCAATCTAATATTCGATGGCTTGAGAAAAAATTGTGTGATTTGCCATATTAAGCGGTGTTCGTTTATTAAATAATCTTTTCTTTAAAAAATATTTGTTATATTTTTTTATTATTAAAATTGTCACTCTGCCCTTCAGATTTTGTTTTTGTTTTAAAAATTTTTATTTTAACCTTTAAAATTTAATAGTTTTGATCATTTTAATTAAAGCAATTTATTCCTTCGGAACTTTTCGTCCCCTTATTTAACCTTTATGAAACAAAAGATATTAAAATTAGTAATTTTTATTTCATTTAAATTAAGTTAAATTTTGAAGGTTCTTACCATTTGTAAGATACTAATATAATAATCGTACGATCCACAAGAATCTTATACAATTCAAATAACATATTTAGTAATAATATATATATATATGTTAATTTTTATTATTAAATAAAAAATTAAAATGAAAAATAATTTTATTTTATTATGGATTCATGTCAATTGGAATTCTTGTACAGTTATTAAATTTCACTGTGAGACAGGGACGGAGTCACCCTTGGTTAGGGTGGGCTACAACCCCACCTATCTTTTGACTTTAGTAAAAATTAGGAAGGGGAGGGGAGGTTGAGAAGAAGGACTGTAGCTTTAAAGTTGGTGAAAAAACAAATGAAAAGTAAGAAAAGATAAAAACGAACATGTTGTGCATGAAAGAGAGGAAATGAAATAGGAGAGACAAGATATTTTTTAAAAGTATTCTAATTTATTTTAAATAGAAAATTTAGCTTATCACTTGATTCAACTATAATTAGATTAAATTAAATATAAATTAATTTCAATTTAAATCAACTTAATTATTATTTTCACATCATGTATTGATTTTAGTTTAATTGAAATTCGATTTTAATTCAACATCCTAATTTTATATTCAATGAAATGATTTATTTATTTTCTATTTTTTTAACAAGTACTTAACATCTCTGGCAAGACTTAGAAAAAAAATTGTCTATTGTCCTTGATCATTATAATCGATTTCGATTTTTACAATAACAATCTAATAAGTTTTTTCAACTATAAACTTTGTTATAATAATTTTTTTGTAACAAAATGATCAATTATAAATTTGTTATAATAATTCTAGATAAATTTTTAATATATTGTATAATCATCTATATTGAATGGAAGATAGTTGAAAAAATTATTATCAATATAATAAATTAATAATTAATGAGTTCAAGATAAATCGAAAAATATAATTTTAATAGTATTTTTATTCCATACATTTGAATTGAATATATTGAATATTAAATATTTTCATTCTATATTTTAAAAACATAGTATTCATATATATTTTTTATTTTATTTATATTTTTAAATTAATTATTTTATTATATTAATTATAGTCATCCAGTCTCATATAATTTTAAATTCTGAATACCCCCTTGCGAAGTGATATAAAAAAAATTTACAATAATTTATTAATTAATAATCAAATCAAATCAATCGTATATTATAACAAATCCAATAATTATTTTGGCAAAAGTAAATATTTCTTACAAGTTTACTTTATGTATTTATTATTTTGATAAAAAAAGAAAGGGAAATAGTTTTTTGAAAAAAAATTATTAAATTATAATGAGAGTATTTGGAAATATAATTTTATTCTACTTATTAACAACTATAACTACATTTAACGCTTCCAACGTAAAAAATATTTTAAATGATAATAGTATCTATCTATCTATCTATCTATCTATCTATTATATTCTATAAAACACAGTTTCTCCAACCTCTGCATGCACACGTGGCATGCTCACAGCACTCGGTTTCCCGCCTAAACCATCTCTTTGTTAATACCGATTCTGTATTTATTAATTAATAGATTTATTTATTATTTATTAATTTATTATAACCTTTTCTTTTTTAATTGAGAAACCTATATCTGCAGACATCCTTCTTCGTTGCTTCATTCTCACAGCCGCCTCAAAACATAAACCTGCAGCACCACCTCTTCTCCTCCCCTTTCTTCTCGCGCTCGATCTTGCCTCGATCTCTCCTCTCGCTGCAGACAACCGAAGAAGCTCGATCTCGCCTCTCGCTGTTGCTTCATTCTCACCGCCGCCTCAGAAAGCTCAGCGCCACCTCTTCTCCTCCCCTTTCTTCTCGCGCTCGATCTCGCCTCGATCTCGAGCTCGATCTCGCCTATTGCTGCAGAAAACCTCTCGCGCTCGATCTCGCATCTCGCCTAAAGCTGTAGACAACCTCTTGCGCTCGATTTCGCCTCCAGCGCCACCTCTTCTCCTCCGCTTTCTTCTCGATCTCGCCTCCAGCGCCACCAGTGTCCATGTTCAATAAGAGGTTTGTCGATGAGATGGAGGACAGGAAGGAGAGGGCTGTAAGGTCAGTTCTGCTACCAGCGGATCTTTTAATGCATTGGGATTTCTTGGATATCATTTAATCAATAGAAAATAAATTAGTGTATATCATTTTGATGCTTGATAAACCTATGATTAAGCTTTTTTATTTTTATTTTTCTGATAGTAGAAAAATGCAACTTTCCTGTTTTCTACTAATTTTTTTGTTAATCTTGCCAAGACTGTACATGATCTCTTATTTTCTTTAATGAAGCCATTTATTTTTTTCTTTTCTTTTGGTAACTGGCCTTGTGGTGAGGTCGTCTGGTCGGGTATATTATCAAGGGAATTAAAGAAAAGTAGCTGGGAAAATTTAGAAAATGAAAGGATTTTCAAAATTTTGCTCCATTCATCAAGTTCCATTTCTGAGTTAATAATGTATTGCAAGAAGATATCTGGCGAGTGATATAATCCGTATATCTTTATTAATTGTTGAGATATGCTTCTTCCTTATTTCTACAGAAAATTATTTGATTATTTGATATTGCATATAGAATAGGCATCATGATATAATTATGTTTATATCATCACCTCATCGGTAGTATCTTAACTGAATGGATTTTGCATGTCATATGTTACATCATCAAGTCAAATTTTTGCATGGATTTTGCAAATGGATTCTTTTCTTGCTCCTGGATTTTGCATCATCAAGTTAACTTTGACCTAATTTGAATAAAATTATTATTGATCAAGCTGTTTTTATAAACAATTTATATTCTTCTTTAAAATCCCAATGCATCTAATAACTATCTTCTTTAATGAACAAGTATATTTATATTCTTCTTTTAAATTCCAATGCATCTAATAACTATCTTCTTTAATGAACATGTAATGCATCTAATAATTATCTTCTTTAATGAATAGGTATATTTATATTCTTCTTTTAAATTCCAATGCATCTAATAACTACCTTCTTTAATGAATATGTATATTTATATTCTTCTTTTAAATTCCAATGCATCTAATAACTATCTTCTTTAATGAATATGTATATTTATATTCTTCTTTTAAATTCCAATGCATCTAATAACTATCTTCTTTAATGAATAGGTATATTTATATTCTTTTTTTAAGTTCCAATGCATCTTATTTATCTTTGGTATACGAGTTGACTGTATATGATAATGTACCTTAGTTTGAAATTTGAATTTCAAAGGGATAGCTACTGTCTATATATACTCATTCCTGATAACACATATTCACCCATAGTCTATATCAACTATCCTCTTCACTCTTCGTGGCTAACAGTTTATTTTTTGATCTTCTGCTTTATGGCTTTAACCATGGCAAATCGGTACCATTTCTCTACCTATCTATATGTCTTATCCATTCTGTGCAATTCTTAATCCATCCTGTTTCCTATTAATAAACCAATAACATTAATTTTTTCCAGATATGATTTGGTTAAAGATATTAATGTTGGCATAAAGTATGGAAGATCAAGGCTAGAGTCATTAGATTTTGGAGAGTTACATCTTTCACAACACCTGGCCAAAAACCTCCTATTGAAATGGTCTAGCTAGATGAACAAGTTTAATATTTTCTTTCTAATTCTCTTTTAATATTATATTACTTTGATAATTTTTATGTAACCATTCATTTTTTTTACTAATATTTAGAGTCATCGTGTACAATGTACCATTAAAAGCTGTAATGTGCCTTTCTTTGAAAAATTCATCATCGAAGGAAATATATATGTGATGTCAAACTTAGCTGTTGCTCTGAACTCAACGAAGTATAAACCAACTGATCATAAGTTTAGGATTTTCTTCAAAAGAGAAACAAGTGTATCTCTTATTGAGGATTCTGAAATCCCAAACAATGACTTCTCTTTTGTTCCTTATACTCAAATTCTGAACGAAAAAAGGGAAGATAACTATTTAGTAGGTATGGAGTGTTTACTCTATAAATTTTATACAACTTTTATTCATACTTTTTTACCATTTCACGGCTCATATGTTGTAATAAATATGTTTTACAAATGTCATTGGCCTACTAACAGGTAAAGGTGACATGATTGAGTTCTCAAGGGATGGAAAACTATCAAATTATTTAGTCATTGAGCTTGATGATCTCCAGTAATACCCTATCTTGATACTTGAAGTATAATTTAATAAATCATTAATAACATCTTCTCTAACATATATTTTTTTTCCTCCCAGAGGTGGGGATAAGTTGCGTTGAACATTGTGGCAATATTTTGCTCACCAATTGATAAAGTATTTGAATGAGAATTCTTCTCCTCATTACATAGTTGTATTGCAACTTGGAAAACTGAAGATATTTAAGGGTCAGTAACATATTAAATTCTCTCAATTTCAATATTCAGTATGCTGTTATATTTCTTCATTTTAACTGTAAATTCTATTAAATGCTTAAATAACATAGGTGTAATGGGAGTCTCAAATGCAAATTTTACCTCAAAGCTCTTTATCAATGAAGACTTCCCTGAAGTGAAGGACTTTGCTGCAAGGTATTAAGTTTATCTATCTGCTGCATATGGAATATTAACTTTTATACTTTACAGTAATTTATATTTATTGTAATTATTATCAGTTTGGAAGTCGGTCATTCTTCTTCCAGTCAACAATTGACACCTTTGATTGGTCAACAATCCTACTCTTTGGAGGAAGATTTCCTATTTCAATGTGTTTATAAACCAATTAGTGATTTGAAAGATCTTACTGAGGTTTATTTCTTTATTTCATCCCTTTTTACTTTTAATTATATCAATTATATCAACTAATCTTGCCTTCCGCAAAATGACGATTTTTCTAAAACCTTTCGGCTTTTGTTCATGCAGTTTCTAAGGTGGATTACTCTTACAATCATCTTATCAAGAGAAAAAGATTCATAATAAATTTTTTATTAATCAGAGAACCTACTCTCTTTTTTTTTCCTGGCATGCACAATTTTTTCCTCTTCATTTTGAGTTTTCATGTGACATTACACATGACATTCTCAATTTTGATTCCCAGAAATTTCATTTCTCATTAGGTCTCTCTCAAGTTTGTTTATTTAGGCTTGGCGACAAGCATAGCATCATTACTTCGTAAGAATACACATCTACCATGGCATGCCTCTTTGCTTATTTCTTAGCTAAGATCCTTAATGCTAAATAATGTTTATTATTAGACGTTGCTTGCTGGACGATCACTGGGGAAAGACAAGCTGCAAGGATATTCATGAATTTTGACCTTCACATCGGATGTAAATGTTAGAGAATTGGAAGCCGTACTAGATGTTGATGTTGCATCTTCAAAAGACTCTACAAGGTCGCTGAGCCATATTTGGAACTTCAGCCTTTCAGATCTAGCAGCCGACTGCAAAAACTTAGGTAATCAATGATACGATGTCACAAGCAGAATTATTTATTAATCACATTGATATCCTGTTGCTGTTTGCTTTATGGAAGATCTGGGTGCAATTGGCGACTACAGTGGCTCCCCATTCCTTTCATTTCGTTCAGATCTCTCTCTCGATTTGTCAGTCGAGGATGATATAGGTAATTGACTTAGTTTTAGACTCTAAAACCATAACAATCTCAAGTTCTGAAAATTGTAGTTGGGTCTTCGAGTTTTAAGAATGCTCAAATTCCACTTGAGAAAATACTGTTAAAGAGGATTAATTCCAAAATAAAAAAAATCACTCAAACACAAGATTTAACTGTTGATTTTTTCCGTTTATGTTACAGTTGAGTATTTTGCTGATCAAATTTGTGGCTCGAGCTTGCAATCAGATGAAGATAAAGCATATACAAACAGGGCTGAGGAAACAAATTAGTCGACCTCCAGTAATAGTTCATACAATTTCAACGCCTTCTCCATAATCACGGAGCTTATAAGCTGTAACTATTTTCAACGGTTAGAAATTTAGTTAGTGCAGGGATCAATGTATTATAATACTTACTAAATCATGTATAAGACAGAACAAAATCAATGTCATATATTTTTGTTTAGGTAGTCATGATAGTTGATACTTGACATTGAAGTTCATTGAGCATCCAATAATAAAATTTCGTCCCTAAATAACTGTTTTTTTGTAGTGAGGTTGCTGAAGATTTGATAATCATGCACGAAGACTTTCTCAAGGGAAATTATGAACCAATAGAAAAACTAAGAGATTAGGTCTCATAGTCACCTCGGTCGTCCAGAGTAAAAAAGTAATCTATTTTATTATATTGAGATGAATATATACATGATGTAATAAAATTACTCTTCTTTTTAATTTTTCATTTAATAATAAAAATTATCATATATATATTATCATTAAATATTATTTAAATTGTGTAAAATTCTCGTGCATCGCACGGGTTAATACACTAGTTTTTTTTTAAAAAATGAGATCTCCTTTTGATTCCTTTTAATTTTTTCCTTTAATAAAACCGTTTTAAAAATAAATAAATTCATTGTTGGCGTCATTAGTGACGAAGAGACCGAACCCACTGGTGGACCGAACCCATTGTTAAAACCGTTTATGTTGACTCGTCCTGGCCGCCCATGATGAGAACTCTATGGTCAAGATCGCGACCCACCGCCTTCAATTCTTCGTTAATTTTCATTACGTGTTTCCCACCCGCACTGCTTACCTGCTTGGTATTGGACCTAATGGACGAGCCATTGCGGGCGAACCTGGTGGGGTCGAGATAGAAACGAATTGTGCGCTTGGTTGATTGGGGAGTAAATTCCCATTCGGATTCGACAATGGCAGGTTAACACAACCGATTAGGTAATATAGACGCGGAGCGATTATTTTCGGAATTGAACTCTTGATCCGCCGCTGGAAGAAGTACGTCTCCGACTTCGCTTCGGCGACATCGCTTTCTTCTTCATAGTCTGCAGGATTGCCGATCAATTTGGTTATCAGTAGACTCGTCGTCGTCGTTTTTGAGTTTTGGTTTCGGAGGTAAGGTGATTCTGCAAGTCTTGCCGATCTTTTGTTTGTTATTTGGTTCTTCGGACGAGGGTTTTGTGCTGTTTTGACCTTTTTTGCGTGTGTTGTTGATATCGTAGTCAGTGGAGAATCGTCATGGCGAGGAAGATGTTGGTTGACGGGCAGCTCGACAAAGTTGGAGAAGAAACTAAACAATACGATTTTGACTTGTTCGTTATCGGGGCAGGCAGCGGCGGTGTACGGGCCTCTCGAACTTCGGCTGCGTTTGGAGCCAAGGTCAGGATGATCATGATGATGACAAAAAAATACGCAGTTCTGCTTTGGTTTTTTTTTTCGTCGTTTTTTGCCTATAAAAATATTGACTTTTCTAGTGAAGTGGGGTCGTATCCTGTTGTTCGGAACTAGTTATTCTAGAGACAGTTGGTGGATCGATACCCTTTTCAGGTTCTTAGAATGTGATTTAGCGAATTGCCATAGTTTGGTTTCGTGCCTCAGTGAGGATCCGAGTAGCTGCGACCACTTGGCTGTCTTGTGATGCAGATTAGTGACGAGTATTGTCATCTTTGGCTATTTGTGATATTTATCCTCCGAACTATGTTTCAAGTTGGATTTTTATTGGCTTCACGATGAGTTTTGGGAGATTTTATTCGTACAGTTAAAATTTTGGGATATCTATCCTCCGATCTATATGCTGTATTCTTGTAGCAGACTTGGTTTTTGCTGGACTAGCAAATTATTAGTTTGTTTCTTTACCTGTTGTATTGTTAATAACAATGAAGGTTGCTATTTGTGAGCTTCCATTTCATCCCATCAGTTCTGAGGTCATTGGAGGCATAGGTGGAACGTAAGTTTGTTTTCTCTCTCAGTTTGGTTTTGTTTTAATGATATTATTGATTTTTCAGTTGTGCACTATATATCTAAATAAAATGTGTTCTTGTTGTTTTTTTTTATACTTCTTAAACCTAATAAGTAGATTTGTAACTCTCTTGTGAGCTTAAGCCCAGCCATGAAGCTGAAGCTTTATTTTGTGACAAACCAGAAATTACATGTTATCATGCATAGATGTTGGATCTTGACAAGAGATTCTATGTATCAGATATTTGTAGGAAACATAGGAATGATTGGATTTGCTCCAATTTATGGTTGAATATTTTCTTGGAGGTTGCATCTTGATAATGAATTTATATTTATTGAGCATTCCTTCCACACCAATGTCCTGGATCTATATTAATTACCCTGAGCGCTTTGTGGTTAAATGAGGTTATTGTTATGACATAAATTTATTGTTATGACATAAATTTAGTCAGCAATAGCAATGGATTTGAACAACTGCTACATGACACACTGGTTTTGCTCTATGTCGAAGTACTTCAATGTGTCAGGAAATCTGTTAGACAATCACCTTGAACATATATCAAACCCTTTATAGTATTGTCCTCTTGTTATTGATCACAAGCCATCTTATGATGTTCAGGTGTGTTATTCGTGGATGTGTTCCTAAGAAGATATTGGTTTATGGCTCAGCATTTAGAGGCGAATTTGAGGTATAATCTTTACCCAATATTTCATCTACTGTTAGTTAGCCAATTGGAGCGGTTTCATGAAGTCTTCTAAACTTTTAATCAGATCCTTCCTCTCTCTGCTGTCGCACTAATTCATTAAACAAATATTTTAATTTACTTAATATAACACTGCTTTAGTTTTAGCTTTGAATTTCTGGTACATTTTGGAATATTTTTTCTGAAACATTTTCTGTAAAATTTTGGAAAGTGGTGATTGGGAAATGGGAAAAAATATGAAACAAAAACTTGTGCTTTATGCTCAAACATTAAATTATATATGCTATTCGCTTAATAAGTCAATATTAGGGGAAATGAAAAAAAGATTTGTGTAAGTTTATTAATTATAGTCATAATACTCTTATCATCTTTATCTGCATTTTTGCCCCTGAAAAACACTCATCATAAGTTCTTAACCTACACCATTACAATGTGAGTCTGAGCAATTTTGATAATTTTGTTATTAATGGTAGGGTTACCGGGATATACTAATGAAGGTAAATTCTGAGTCACTATTCTTCGCAATAGTGCTTGAGTAATTGGCACAGTCTAGATTAGTCTCTTTTGTACGTGGTTTTCAAGCATATTTGATTAATTGAGTTAATTGAAGAGAGTGTAAATACTAAATGGGTAAAACTCAAAGCTTGAACAGTGGTAAGAGCAGAAAATTGATTTTATAATTGTTTCTTTACCCAGAGAAAACACCTTTAAACACCTGGGAGACCATAGATTTACTGGACATCTTATTTGTTCTTTGACAAATTATGACTTCATATCTGTTTTATCCTTTGGGCTTATAGCAAATATTAGATGCCAAGATGGAAAATGTATCCCTTATGTCACAGCTGTAATTTCTAGCATGCAAAAGCTTGTTAATAATCCACATGAATTCTACTTTATAGTTGCTGATTTGACTATAAAAAAGCTTCCTTTTTTACTACTTTGAATGTTTCCTACTTTTCACAACATTGTTATTGATTTGTACTCTCTGGCAGTATGTGGAAACCTTATTTTTATCTGGTTTATGTTTTTAATTGGTAATCTTTCCTACAGGATTCTAGAAATTTTGGATGGGAGATTGATGGAAAAATTAACTTCAACTGGAAAAAACTTTTGCACAATAAGGTCCGTAAGACCTTGAATATTTCGGTTACTATTTGCTTTGGTGATCTGTTCCTTGAAGATGGGATTGCAACCATGAATGTAGTCATGTAGAGATTAATTTATAATCTCCATGTTGATTAAGCTGCTTTCCCATCTTTCTAACATTTTATTCATGTTTAACCAATGAGTAAGATTAAGCTACTTTACCTTAGAAGGTTGTGGTTGTTTTATTCTGTTGTTGCTTGTGTTTGTACCTTTCTGTGTTTCCTCTATTAAGTGTGATCCAAATGGAATTCTTTACATGTTTATTTCTCATGAATTATTTAGCCTACCCCGCACCAAGTATTTCTATATTAATCATCAATTTTTGTTCATATTAACTCATTTCCAAGCTACCACTTATTCTCATGTGCTTATTTTAGTAATTATGGATACTGGAAAACTTAAGAGGAACATTCTATTATGCACTTCACCTGAACCTTTTATTTAAGTTATTTAATTCATGACTTGCTGACTTGCTCAAATGCTCTGTCATCTTGTTTCAGACACAGGAAATTGCTCGTTTAAATGGAATATATAAGCGGTTATTATCAAATGCTGGTGTGACAATAATTGAAGGCGAGGGGAAGCTAATAGATGCACATACAGTTGGAATAACAGAACCAGATGGTACAACAAAGAAGCATTCAGCAAAGCATATCTTGATTTCTACTGGTAGTCGAGCACAACGTGCAAATATTCCTGGCAAGGTTTGTGTAGCTATATATTTGTTTCTTCATCAATATGTCATATTCCACATTACATATCTTTTGGGATTTGTTCATTTCAAGGTGGTTTGCTTGGCGTTATCATCATTTTTTTTTTGTCGAAATCAACATACTGTCTACCCTTTCATCCTTGATCGCAATTTTATGACTTATCTTTCAACTTTTGTGAGAGTTTCTATATGATTACCCCTAATCATACAAATAATTAAGAAATTCTTCCTTCATATGACTCTTAATATGTATAATTATCAATCTCCATGATCTTTCTTTTTTCTTTTTTATTTCAAATCAGTGCTATTTATTTGATAATGCATATCATAATATATGATAAGGAGTATTACTTTATGTTTCCCTTTTACTTAGATAATCTAAGCAGTTAACTGTAATTGCCTTACCTATACTTTTAGCATGGATTTTATCTATACATCCTGCATAACTCCTGATATGTTAAGTTCTTTGAAGATGTAATGGTAACTGAATTTAGTATTTTAGTTTTACACTGCTGAAAGTTGTCACTGACCTTCTTTCTAGAATCTTTTTAGATGATCAATTCTGTGTGTTTTTACTGGACCATTTGCATTATGTACCTGAAGCATATTGAATTAGAAACAATTATTTTTTAGGTGATAGATATTGGATTCCATCATCCCTAATTTTTGTAGTGTTTTGTCTCTACTTATGTTTCTGGCTTCTTACATATCAGGAATTGGCTATTACTTCTGATGAGGCCTTAAGTTTGGAGGAACTACCTAAACGTGTGGTGATACTTGGTGCGGGGTAGGTGAAAAATTCCATGTGGTATTTCTTTCACTAAAAACAAATATTTTTCAGCGTGCTGGATTTCAAATTTTTATTATGGGTTGCAGGTATATTGCTTTAGAATTTGCTTCAATATGGCAGGGCATGGGTGCAGAAGTGGATGTATTTTACAGGAAGGAACTGCCTTTGAGGTGACATATTAGGTTTATTTTCTTTTACACTACAACCTGCAAAGTATCAAGTAACATCCAACAAGTTTTCCTTTGTCAAATTTGAAGATGAATGACAACTTATTCTGAATAGACACTTAAACCTTTAATGCACAGGATTGATATATGTTTGATGTGCTTTATCTTCCTGTTGCTATCTGTTGATGACACAGTCACACTTTTTAAAACCTTTTGCATTTGACTTTCATCTGTTTAACTACAAAGGGGCTTTGATGATGAAATGCGAGCTGTTGTTGCAAAAAACCTTGAAGGAAGAGGCATAAGATTGCACCCTGGAACAAATTTAACTGAGGTTCAGTTTATTTGTTTATTTATTTTAAATTTAGTGTAACAATTTTAGAATTATATATTTCTCTCAAAGTTCTAAACTCCTCATACTATTTTATATTAGTTGCGGAAAAGTGAAGATGGGATAAGTGTTTTGACTGATCATGGAGATGAATTCACTGCAGACGTCGTCTTATTTGCGACAGGTAGTCTGGTATATTTTTTAAAATTCTATATTTAATTAACATTCATACTGAAACTTCCATATTTTATGAGGTTACCAACTCAGCATGTATTCCACTATGGCATGAAACTAAAGCAATGAAATTGCTTTCTGATTGTAGGTTGAAATTCTTCTGTCCATAACTTTTTGGACAGTTCATCTAGATTTTTATCTTGTGAAGAATCATGGTCTCTGTGCACCGTGCAAAAATTATAGTGCAATCTATTAATGTAGGAACTAGCAACACAGTTGTTCACATCATTAACTCCAGTGACTAGGTTCTTTGGTGAACCCTCCTGTTAGGCACTGCTATGCATCTATTTCTTGTGGTGCACCATGATTTTAGTATCAACCACTTGGTGATGATTTTGAGCTGTTAGGAAGTGGCCTAATATGATTTTGCTATAATATGATTTTGAGCTCTTTTGTGTCTTAATATACAAGCGTTCTAAAACTGTTTACATGTAATAAAATTTGATTCTGATTTTGCTATAATAATGTTCTATAACTATTTACATATAATAAAATTTGAGTTTGGTTTTTCTGTAATAATTGAACATGTATTATGTTGCTATATTTTTTGGATGACAATATGTGACAAATTAATTTGATGTGAGCATTACATAAACAAGTGACCTAAATGTTAAATCAATTCAATGAATATCTTCTATTGGAATATACTTGTATAATTCGACTGGGTTGAGTGTAGTAAAATATTCGCTAAAAGTGGTATGATTTGCTCAACCAAGGACCTGGCTCCTCAAGTAATATGGGTTTTTTGGTGTCTTAATGCATTGTTCTGGCAACTGGTTTGTTCTCTGTGTTGTTGGTACCTAAAACACTCCTTTTTGCACTTTTTTTCTTATACTCAGTATATATTCGGTATTAACATGGCATGGCAAGACCATTCCATATAATCATGGCAAAATTTGAATATCTAATTTGATAATGCACAAACATACAGGTAGAGTGCCAAACACAAAGAGGTTGAATTTGCAGTCTGTTGGTGTCGAGCTTGACAATGCAGGGGCAATCAAGGTTTCTTATTTGTTCGACGCATCTTTCCACTGATTTTGTGAACACTTATGTGGATATCTTATCGGCGCTCACTTGCTATCTCTCACTATTTATTATTTTTCCTATGATGTAGAAATTTTGGTCTTGGATCCCTTGGTGTAAATTTTTTGTTTTGGTTGTTTGCATAGTTTTTTAATAGGCTTAGATTTGTGGAACTTACAATGTTATGAAGAATCGTTACACACTTTTCCCCTAATTTTTGACATATTTTATTATATTCTTAGGTTGATGAATATTCTTGCACTTCGGTTCCCAACATATGGGCTGTTGGTGATGTGACAAACAGGATGAATCTTACCCCCGTGGCATTAATGGAAGGAACTTGTTTTTCTGTAAGTTTTCATTTTGGATTATGCAGAAGTCTCTCTTTTATTTAGTAATTTTGCTACATATAGGTGATCTGCTATTTATATTGCAGAAAACTGTGTTTGGAGGACAGCCAACGAAACCTGATTATGCTGACATACCTTGTGCTGTCTTTTGGTAATTTTTCTTTGAGAATGACTTTTCATGAAGCTAGTGTCTTAATAGTTTGAGATGTTTTCAACCTGCATCTGGTACACTGAAATCGCTCCACTTCCTAATTGTCAAATTTCCTTAAATCTTCAAATCTTACATGATTGCAGTTGTATCTGATGCCATTTCTTGGAACTCCCTGGTTCCTCATTTGCCTGTGCCAGTTGATACATTGTTTTTCGTTTCTGTGCTAAAACATCACGTTGGGTACCTAAGTTTCTGGATATTCTTATCTTGAAGCTATTAAAAACAAAGCTTAAACTTCAGAAAGTACCTGATTTTTTTTTTGGCCTAACCACTAGCCAGAATGCTTATACTTAGCTAATAAAGTTCACTGATATAAGCTTATAAAATACTCTCCCATTATTCACAACTCACAATTTGAGACTAAATTAGGGTGTCACGTTATCTCTGACATGATTTGACATCCTTTTTAAGACAAACTCTTGCTCGCAATAAAAAATACTCTTAATTTGGCAACATCTGAGGCTGTATAATGGCATTACGTATGACAGTAGTTGTTTCTGGATACCTCATCATGCCTAAAATTTTATTGCTTCAAAACAACTATATATAACTTTGTTTTATGCCAATGCCCGGTGTTTCTCATTCCACATTAAATAGGATAGTATCATTTTTAATATTTATCTGCTTAAACCCACTATTATCTTAAGATATCATTATTATTATTTTCAATAATCAGTTTGTTTCTCTTGGAAATTTTACTTATGACATTCTACTTGTCTGTTAGCATACCACCACTTTCAATAGTCGGTCTCAGTGAGCAACAGGCTCTGGAGCAAGCAAAGAATGATATTCTTGTTTACACATCATCTTTCAATCCTATGAAGAACACTATTTCTGGGTAAGTTTCTTTCTTGCCAGTAAGAAAAGAAAATCTGTACTTATCATGGGCCGTTTTTGTCATCTCAATCCATTTATTTGCTTATCAAACAACCATCAATGGTAAATATATGAAATGCTAATGATGCTAAACTTCAATAAGTACCCGATGGTATTCTTCTAGCTAATGAATGGAATAAAGCATGCTAGTCGTCTTCGTAAATGTGATTCATATGCATTGCTCACGTGAGCATGCTTGTCAGTGTCATCACTATCGAAATATGAATTCTGATTTATTCACTTTTATTTCTTTCATGTTTCAGAAGGCAAGAAAAGACAGTTATGAAGCTCGTCGTCGATTCTGAGACAGATAAAGTATTAGGTGCATCAATGTGTGGGCCAGATGCACCTGAAATCATGCAGGTATGTTCAACTAAGCACAAAATACCAAGGACATGCACACTCGCATGATGTATAATTTACTGAACTCCTATCAATTTCCCAAGCTGCATTTAAATTTGCTGTTTCCCACCTAATTTCACGCTCATTTTATTGTTTTATTCAGGGTATTGCTGTTGCCCTCAAATGCGGTGCCACTAAAGCACAATTCGATAGCACGGTAAGACATGCTCGGAGTCATTTAAACTTCATTGAGTGATCTGGAAAATGTCTGTCAGTGGCTACGAGAGACCTCTGCTGTTAATTCTTTTTCTGATCTTACCTAAGATAAAACCGTGATATTAGCTATTTTTCTGATTAGCTACAATCACATCAGGTCTTCAATTTATCCATTTCTTATTTGTGCAACTGAAATCTTAATTCTACCGCAGGTTGGAATTCACCCTTCTGCTGCTGAAGAGTTTGTGACGATGAGGACTCTCACAAGGCGTGTGGCTGCTGGAACTAAACCAAAGACAAACTTGTAAGTGAAGAGCTTGTAGATTCCTTCAAAAGCAGGTTCCCTTCTATTGTTCAGAACAAACGAATACCATGTTGCCAATATTCTGGGGATTAAGAAAAAAGTAATTTGCTTTCTTGCAACTCAAGTGGGTATATTTTCTAGAATCGCTTTGTATTCTGGGCTCTATATATATTGTAATAAAGGTGACAGTTTATTCCTTTATCATGGCCGTTCTTGTCAGTGTGAAATGTAACTCGGCTTCTTAGAATGATGGTTTGGTTCCTAAGATGATCACTTGCAACTTTTTGTCTACAATTTTTATTTATTTAATTTCCTCGCATCATTTCCTCTTCGGCAAGTCGAGAGCCCTCTTTAAGAACCTGTTGGCGACGTCGTCGTTCCGGTGGCACAGCAACCTGAGCACCGTGTTGGGATCGGTTCTGCTCCATCGGCCGGTCGTCGGTGGCATCGGCAACCTCTCCATGGACCTCCCCAGTCCGAGAGTCTCACACGCCATGAAGGTGAAGTCGTCCACCAGTTTCTCCGTCGGTAGGCTCATCAGCGCTACCACCCCCTCCACCACTGTCGCCTCCTTCTGTACTATCTCCTCCGTCACCAGCCCCTCCCCGCGGGTGCAGAAGATGCGCTTCAGGTTGGCCAAGTCTTCAATCACCATCGCGTAGTCGGAGCGGTAGAAGGCCCTGGCGGGGCCGCCGGCGAGCAACACCATCAGAAAGGCCTCGAAGGACGCCTTCATGATCTCACGCACCGCCAGCGGCTGTGCGCGGTCGGAGAGCACGGTGACGAGGAGGGAGAGGTTCAGCTTGAGGGAGCGGAGGGTGGGACGGACGCGGGACTCAGCCACGGTGCCGACGTAGATGGAGTCGTAGAAGGACGAAGCGGAGTCGAGGAAGATGAGGCGGTGAGCGGCGACCTCGGCGACGTGGGCGATGGCGCCGTGGATGGCGGAGCGGGCGAGGTCGAAGTTAGTCGGTGCGCCTGCGCGTCGGCGGAGCGGGGTGCACCGCGGGGTGCGTGGGGAAGGCGAAGGGCCGGGGCGGGAGAAGAAGGAGAGGGACTTGTCGACGGAGTGCAGGAGGCTGAGGAGGTAGTGGAGGGTGTTGAGGCGGACGTAGAGCCGCTGCGTGCCGCGGCTGACGGTGGGGCGGGGGTGGGTGGCGCGGTCGCCGCGCCCCTGCGGACGTGGAGAAGCTTGGGCTTGACCCCGGACTTACAACCGAAGAGGCCGGGATCGATACCGGCTATGCACGGGGTGGCTATCTTCTTCCACAGGAAGAAGACCAAGGAATCTTGGTTGCATCTCGTCAATGGCGGAAGGGTTGGAATGTAAATCTGTTTTGAACCTGAGAAAAACACAACGAGTTAAAAGGCAAAAGATTCAGAACGACTAGGTCTCGTAATAAAATCTACCCACCGCACGATGCGACGAAAGAAGTGTAATCCTGAATCAGAGAATCCAAGCTTTCCGTGAGGATCTGAACAAGGTCATCCCTTCCTCCAACTTGGAACTCGAAGAACTCATCCACCGTCACCTTGGCCACCTTCATCAGATCAACTGCCGACTGCGCGTATGGCTCCGTCTTGGACTTTGGGTTCCAGCTCTGCCGTGTA
>JAGFNQ010006556.1:61157-87885 GCA_024364735.1 Boesenbergia rotunda | reverse complement strand
TCAAGTACCCAGGTGGTTGAGGAATAGTGTGACATTCCAATAACAAGATACCTGAAGAGGATGAGGCATCGGATGCCTTCTTCTTCAAGGACTCAAGATAAACCTTGCAGTTTCTTCGCCAGTGACCCTCCTTGCCGCAGTGATGGCAAGTGCCTTTTGGTGTCTTTTCAGTCTTTTTGGCCTTTTTCTTCTTTTTCTTATTTTGTACTTTGGCCTTCCTCTTAGAACCTTTCTTTGAGGAACCAACTAACAGTACCGTCTTCGGATCCTGCTTCACAGAAGGCTCTATAGTCTTCAGTAGGTTGAGCAACTCAGGAATGGTAGTCTCCAGCTTGTTCATCCGATAGTTCATCACAAATTGTGAGTAACTTTTGGGCAAACAATGCAGAATTAAGTCAATACTTAGTTCGTGATCCATTGCAAAACCGAGTGTGCCCAGTCGCTCAATGTACCCCAACATCTTCAACATAAACTGTGAGACAGAAGTGCCTTCCTGCATCTTAGAGGTGAAGAGGAGTCTGGAGACCTCGAACCTTTCGGATCTTGCCTGCTCGTCAAACAGCTCATGAAGATGGAAGATGATGGTATAAGCATCCATATGCTCATGCTGCTTTTGCAGCTCAGGTACCATAGCGGCTAGCATGATGCAACTCGCAAGTTCAGAATCGGTCACATGTTTCTGATAGGCCACTAACTGGTCTGGAGTTGCATCTTCTGGAGGATGGTTGGGAAGTTGATCTTCAAGGACATAAGCAAGCTTTTCTGCCTTGAGGACTATCCTCAGGTTTCGAAGCCAGTCCATGAAATTTGGCCTAGTCAGCTTATTGGTGTCCAAAATGGAACGCAAGTTCAGAGAAGACATGATCAAGTGATTATCCTAGAAATACAAATTGAGCTTATGTGAGAAGAATGATAAAGAATGCATCAACATACATTAATTATATCCTATTTATTTTTCGAATCGAATAACCCTTTTTATCAATTCGGGAGATCGTAGGAACATCTCCAAATAGGTTGATATCCAACCATAGATAAGAACTGTTAGTGATATGAGAGAAGTGTCCTAAGGCAATCGCCTTATGATTGTAAACATTTATTTCAATAAATGAAAATTCACTATTTGAGTATACATGTTTGTGTATTTGATTGGAATCTTAAACTCATTTACTGAATGTCCGCAATACAATTCACAGCATGAGAGAATTTGTGATGGAATCACAACTAGTGATTATCTCTACATGTGCAATTGTGAAGTATTGAAAATATCCCTAGTCGATGAATTGATAAATACGGACACTGTCAATTCTGTTGAGACTAGCATGGGTTATTCTCTAATCAGCTAATTCTCACTGGCTGGTGACATTGGGATGTCCGGAGATAAACATGGATGCTAGTTAAGGGAACTAGTTCATTAGAGTGACTGACTCTAAAACTTCATATGGTAATCTATATATAGATATGTCAATGAAAGTTATTACTGCAGCTTAAGTGCGATGTTCCTTTGACTTGCGGTGTTCAAGTCATCTTGGTCATGGAGACTTATACTTTAACATCTTAAGCATGCGTCTCCAAGGAGGTATGGACCCAGGATGGTTGGGTATAAGCC
Source organism: Boesenbergia rotunda (assembly GCA_024364735.1). Classification (NCBI taxonomy): domain Eukaryota; kingdom Viridiplantae; phylum Streptophyta; class Magnoliopsida; order Zingiberales; family Zingiberaceae; genus Boesenbergia; species Boesenbergia rotunda. Next base: position 86,279 of record JAGFNQ010006556.1, on the reverse strand, counting down.
GAAGTGCCCGAAGATGTTTGAACAGCCTACAAAGGATTCATCATTCCTTGCGAGGAGATGTATACCCAGGCCTATCGTCGGATTGTTACTCAAAGACTCTGGCCAGAGCATGTCATGTTTAGAGTATGAGTCTCTTAAATACATGAGAGTAATTAGAAATCCAAAGGACGAGAAAGACACTACTTGGGCTAGGTGTGACATAGTCAGCCTAGTGGGGACTGACACACACAGACCATGTCCTGAACCAAGTGGGTATAAGATGGTGAAGGGAATGGGGCACGATTCATTAGAGCCGCTGAAGGGTTTCAGAATTATTTCTGAGGTCAACCGTTGATCTTTCGATTAATTGGGGGGCATGATGTACTACTAGGTGCCACTCATGATCGTTCTATAATTGGTTAATTATAGACGGCCAACATAAATCGAAAGCCTATTTAGTCACACGAACTACGAGTAATCTGAGGGATTTAAAACGAATTGAAAATTGGATTTTCCGATCAAGAGAAATAAGTCGAATCTGAATTAATCAGAGGCGCAACGGAAGCTTAAAATGGCTAAGTCTTTTGAAGGTTTATTGGGCGAATTAAATGAGTTTAATTCGCGAGGGAGTAGGCTTGGTGTGGCCGGCCAAAGAGGGTGCCCACCCTCTTTGGTTTGGCCGGCCACCACAAGGGGAGAAAACCAATTAATTTGGTTTAAATTATAAAATAAATCAAGAGCGATTTATTTTATAAAATTATGGATAAATAAATTAATTTATATAAAGAGATTTATATAAAGAAATTTATATAAAGAAAATTATAGAAATTTATTCTTTTATGGAAATTAAAATGAACCATTAACTGGTTTAATTTTAAAATTAATTATGAATTGATTTTTCCATAATAAGAAAAATTTTATACAAATTTTATTCCATAATTAAAACGAGAGATTATTTGTTTTATTATAAAGTTAGTTATAATAAAACTAGGCATAACGGATTAATTCATAAGAAAATTTATAAGATAAATTTCTTATGAAATTTTTTTCCGTTAATTCCATTAAAAGGGAGACTTAGCAATAGAGAGGCTACTATATAAAGGAACCAAAGGCAAGCCTTGAATTCCAACAATTCAGTTATCAAGAGATTTAGTAGTTCTCTCTTATTTTCTCCCTCTCCTTCTCTCCTCCTCCTAGGGCCGGTGCCCACTCTACATCCTAGGGCCGGCGCCCACTCCTCCTAGGGCCGGCGCACCTTCACCTCCTAGGGTTGGCGTGAGCTACATCCACCAAGAAGGTGCCAAAGAAGAAGAAGAAGAAGCGGGTCGCAACTCCTTCCTTCCCGTAATTTTGATTCCGTTACTTGGTGGTTAGTTTCCATCTTTCTCTCTTGTTTTCTTGTTGTGCCTTTGGAGAATCTTGTAGTTCTCGTCAGCACAAAACTCGTGGCTTTGCGAAGTCATCCCGAAGAGAACTCGGCGTGGACGCGAATAGAGGCAGAGCTTCCAAGGGACGCTATGGTTGGATCTCGTCCCTTACTTCGAGTTACGCGAGGTACTAAGTAAATTAGTTTACTTTTTCGTAAAATTTTAATTTATGATCATGTCCACACATCATAAGGTCGCATGCTAGATACGTGGTTAAAAATAATTTGAGAAATTATTTATGCTAATTCTTCCGCTGCACGTAAATATTTTAAAATTTACGAACCCGTATCCTTGTCAACATGCACCCGGTCCCAACAAGAACAACCATGGCTGGGGCCATCAAATCATTCTTAGCTATGAAGGTAGGTAATTATACCGATTACATATCACATATATGTAACTACCACTTTATGCTATAAACTAATTGAATGTTTGCATAAATCATTGGGTTGTTAACTCATTAACAAGTATGCAACATTATACATAGCACTCAACTGCACCTCTCCTCACATCGACCTTGGCTGTGGCACAACAAATCGATGCTCCAAGCTTAAGGCTGACCCATTAATCAAGAAATAGTTTTAATATGGTTGGAGCTCATTCAACCGTTTAGTCAGGCTTGGATGTGTCCAACAACCAAAACTAAGGATCGACCTCTGACTCCAACTATATTAATCATAAACTAATTCCATGGTTTGAACATGTTGAGGTTCAAGCCGGGCATGGATGTGTCCATCAACCCAAACGAGAAATAAAACTCCGGTTCTAACCATATTAATGGAAGGTGTTGGCCTTAATATTTTGTAAGGGGTTTTTGGTCTCATCCTTTTCTTTTAAGCACATTCATAACATATAATTATGTCATGTTCTAACGATTTCCTTAATAAAGTATGTATGTGACTTAATTTATCAAGTCTCATTAATTGAATTAGGAACCGGATTTCCTAATTCTAATTTCACACTTTATTCAAAGAATTGTTTTGGGAAACAATTTCCTAAATTGTCATAATCAATTTCGGAAATAATATGTTTAAGAATTTGATTTCTCTAAATCAAATCTTATTAAATTAAGAGACAGATTCCCTTAATTCAACCACATATTATTTTCATGAAAATCTTATTTAAGGAAATATACTCTATGGCAAACAATTTTCATAATTAATTTTGGAGACAATAATATGTAAGAGCATCACCTCTTAAATCAAATAAGGAAATTATCGTTTGAAAATCACCTCAAAAATTTCCAATATTTGATGACATATTTTATTTTTGGAAAATTAATATCAATAAATAACTTAATTTGGACGGCTCCTCGAGGCTCAATCCTAAATAAGAATTTATTGATAATATAATTTGGACGACTCCCCGAGGCTCAATCCAAATTATACATTTGACAATTTAAATGCAATTTAGGAAATTTAATTATAACAACTAACTTTAAATTGGATGGCTCCCCGAGGCTCAATCCAAAATAAAGAATTTTGTAAATAATTTAATTTCTAATTATGAATTTAAATGCCAATTAATATTCCATAATTTGTCTAGACTTTTTCGAAAGAAAGTACCCAAAATTGCGAGCTTTCCATAAATGAAAAGTTTCCAAAAATAAAATTTTCAGAATAATTGTAAGTTTCTGGTACAAAGAAAACTTACGCATTTCCAAAATTGGAAAATTTCCAAAATAGGAAATTTCCAAAATTGAAAAGTTTCCAAAAATAGAAAGCTTTCACAATTATCATAAAATTTCAGAAATAGGGATATTTCAAAAGTTTGCGAAATTTCATGAGGATTTCCAAACTTTGAAATTCCTAAATCTAAAATTTACCATAATTGGAAAGTTTCCATAATTGAAAAATTTTCCAAAATTGAGATCATGACAAAGTTTTTCACAAAACAATTATATGATTATGTCGAACACTAACCGGCTCTGATACCACTGTTGGGACCGGGTGCATGTTGACATGGATGCGGGTTTGTAATTTTAAAATTTAATTACGTGCAGTAGAAGATTTATCATAAATAATTTCTCAAATTATTTAACCACACATCTAGCATGCATCCTTATGTTGTGTAGACATGATCATACATTAAAATTTTATAGAAACGTAAACTAATTTACTTGTTACCTCGCGTAACTCGAAGAAAGGGACGAGATCCAACCGTAAGCGTCCCTTGGAAGCTCCGCCTCTATTCGCGTCCACGCCGAGTTTTCTTCGGGATGACATGGCAAAGCCACGAGTTTCGTGCTGACAAGAACTACTAGATTCTCTAAAGGCAAGACAAGAATACCAAGAGAGAGATGGAAAGACTAACCACCAAACGATGAACGGAATCAAAATTCCGGGAGGAAGGAAGGAGTTGCGCCCGCTTCTTCTTCTTCTTCGGCAGCTGCTTGGTGGTGCTTGAAGCTCACGGCAAAAGAGGTTCTCCTTTTAGGGCCGGCGGCACTAGAGGAGGGAGAGGGAGAGAAGGAGAGAGAGAGAGGGCTTATTTCTAGATCTCTTAGATTAGATTTCCAAGCCTTGCCTTGGTTCCTTTATATAGTAGTCTCTCATCCGCCAAGTCTCCTTTTTATGGAATAAATTTTCTTAAGAAATTTATCATATAAATTTTTCTATGAATTATTCCATCATGCCAAGGTTTTATCATAATTTAATTTATAATAAAAACAACCATGTCTCCCATTTCTTTATGGAATAAAATTTCATAAGAATTTTATTATATTAATTTTTCTTATCATGGAAAATCAATTCATAATTGATTTTATAAAATAAAATAAACTATTCAAGTTTATTTTAATTTCCATGAAAATAATAAACCAAAACCTCGGTTTATAAAATTTATATTCTTATCATGGAAAATCAATTCATAATTGATTTTATAAAATAAAATAAACTATTCAAGTTTATTTTAATTTCCATGAAAATAATAAACCAAAACCTCGGTTTATAAAATTTATATTATCCATAATTTTATAAAACAAACCACGCTTGGTTTATTTTATAACTTGAACCAAACAATTTGGTTCTCCCTTTTGATGTGGCCGACCAAACAAAGAGGGTAGGGACCCTCTTTGGCCGGCCAAACCCAAGCCAAGATCATATGAATTAAACTCATTTAATTCGTCCAATAAGCCTTCAAAAGACTTAGCCATTTTATGCTTCCGATGCGTCTCTGAAAAATTCAGATTCGACTTATCTCTCTTGATCGGAAAATCTAATTTTTAACTCGTTTTAAATCCCTCAGATTACTCGTAGTGCGTGTGACTAAATAGACTTTCAATTTATATTGGCCGTCTATAATTCACTAATTATAGAACGATCATGAGTGGCACCTAGTAGTACATCATGATCCCCAATTAATCGAAAGATTAGCGGTTGACCTCAGAAATTATTCTGAAACCCTTCAGCAGTTATAATGAATCGTGCCCCATTCCCTTCACCATCTTATACCCACTTGGTTCAGAACATGGTCTATGTGTGTCAGTCCCCACTAGGCTGACTACGTCACACCTAGCCCAAGTAACGTTCTCTCGTCCTACGGATTCTAATTACTCTCACGTATTTAAGAGTTTCATACTCTGATCATGTCATGCTCTGGCCAGAGGCTTCGAGTAACAATCCGACGATAGGCCTTGGGTATACATCTCCTCGCAAGGTGTGGTGAATCCTTTGTAGGCTGTTCAAACATCTTCGGGCACTTCGGCTTATAGCCAACCATCCTGGGTCCACACCTCCTTGGAGATGCTTGCTTAAGATGTCAAAGTATAAGTCTCCATGACCAAGATGACTTGAACACCGCAAGTCAAAGGAACATCGCACTTAAGCTGCAGTAAGAACATCACTGACATGTCTATATGTAGACTACCATATGAAGTTTTACAGCCAGTCACTCCAATGAACTAGTTCCCTCAACTAGCATTCATGTTTATCTCCGGACATCCCAATGTCACCAGCCAGTGAGAATCACCTGATTAGAGAATAACCCATGCTAGTCTCAACAAAATTGATAGTGTACGTATCTATCAATTCATCGACTAGGGACAATTTCAATACTTCACAATTGCACATTTAGAGATAATCACTAGTTGTGAATTCATCACAAATTCTCTCATGCTGTGAATTGTATTCCGGACATTCAGTTAATGAGTTTATGATCTCAATCAAATACACAGACATGTATACTCAAATAGTGAATATTCATTTATTAAAATAAATGATTACATTCATAAGGTGATTTCCTTAGGACACTTCTCTCATATTACTAAGCAATAGAGTATTAGTTTATACAGCCTTAGCTGTCTTGGTTCTGACTTTGGGTCTCCCAAATGGAGCCCTAGGTCGAACCGACGCCTACTGTTCCCTCGACGGGGAACACACACTCACCTACTCCTCTCGGGAGAATTTACCTGATGCCACTCAAATAGTGAATATTCATTTATTAAAATAAATGATTACATTCATAAGGTGATTTCCTTAGGACACTTCTCTCATATTACTAAGCAATAGAGTATTAGTTTATACAGCCTTAGCTGTCTTGGTTTTGACTTTGGGTCTTCCAAATGGAGCCCTAGGTCGAACCGACGCCTACTGTTCCCTCGACGGGGAACGCACACTCACCTACTCCTCTCGGGAGAATTTACCTGATGCCAACCGGCTCCTCCGGTTGGACTTTTTGCCCAGCAGTCCTTCGCCAGGTGCCTAGCTGTCCTTCGCCAGGTCTTCAGTACCAAACAGTCCTTCGCTTGGTGCCTAGCATTCCTTCGCTAAGTCTTCGACTCCAAGCTGTCCTTCGCCTTGTGCCTAGCAGTCCTTCGCTAGGGCTTTGTATCCTGGCATTCCTTCACCAGGTGCCTAGCAGTCCTTCGCTAGGACTTTGTTTCCTAGCATTCCTTCGCTAGGTGGCTAGCATCCCTTCACTAGGACTTTGTATCTTGGCATTCCATCGCCAGGTGCCTAGCAGCCCTTCGCTAGGACTCTTTTCTGCACACTCAAGTAACTTTATTAGATCACAAATAAACTTAACTTTGAATCCTTTGCCAATATCAAAACAAGGTTCGATATGGTGCTTCCTGCACCAACACTTATATGTGTATGTGTGAGTGTGCAGGTTGTGCAGGTACACATATGGACTTGACTGGACGGCCTCGTTGTAACGCCTGTAGAATCCTCTCACTATTTTTCTTTAAAATATTGATTATGCCTATATGGATTCTTGAGTAACATAGGAATACTAGCATGAACCTTAGCATGATTTCTTATATGGAATAAAAAGCTAAGTACTAATGGGCCTTACATGGGCCCTTCTAGTACGATGGCTATTAGTGGACCTTGGGTAGAATTTTAACATAAATAGAAATGAATTCCAATTAGAAATATTAGCATAACTCTTAGTGGGCTCTTATGTGGGCCTTGCCAAAAATAAGAGTAAATGGGATAAAAAGAAAGTGCATGCATCAAGGATTGAACCTTGGACCTAGAATAGAGGCAAAGTCTCATCATGCATGTACTAACTAATTCACCTAGCAAGGGAGTGCTAGTGGAAAAGGAAGAAGAATTTAGTTGAGGCTAAAGGAAGTGGAAGAGGCACCATGTGAAGAGGCACCATGCCCCTTCACTTAGTATAAAAGAGATGGATGAGAAGTGAAGAGGCTTAAGTTATTTTTCTCCTCTTTTCTTCCACCAAGGCTCTTCCTCTCCTCTCTTCTTCCTCCTTCTTGCCGTGAGCCACAAGGGAAGTTTTCCCCTTGGAAAACTTTCACAAGAGGACTCCCTCTTGAAGATCCAAAGTTTCCTACAAGGCTACAAGGACAAGGGGTGTTCTATGGTCAAGAAGGTTTTCACTCTTTTCCCTATTTAAGGTTTATAACCAAGACAACAAGAGGTAAGACTCCCTCACCTGTGGTATAATTGTAACGACACGACCTCTCAACCCATTGGCGGCCAAATCTACATTTGGCGGCCCAACAACTTGCCCCATAGGCCCAACATCTTGGCCCGTAGGCCCAACAACATGGCGTCCAAATCAACATTTGGCGGCCCAACTATGTCGTCGACCAACAACCGATGTCGACGACCAACAACCGTGTCGTTACTCACTAGGTCTTTCCTCCCCTGGCTAGTGGATTTTTGCCTTCCTCAGGATTCGAACTCTAGACCTCCAGGATAAGTACTAGAGTTTATGAATCCTGATACCAATTGAGCTGTAAATGTTAAATACCAAATTTTTAAGGGGTTGAAAATATAAACTTCGGAAAATAGGGACCTGGTTGGAATTTACTGAACTTGTTGGGTTTATTTGCAAAAAGGCCAAAAACAATTATAAAATCCTAAATCCTTTCCCGTGCCCTAACTTCCCCCTTATCTCCCCGATTCAGTTTTTCTCACCCGACCCTTTCTCTGCTTCAACGCCGCACACGAGCGGTTTCGTCTGCCCGACGCCGACGCACACACCAAGCAGATCGCTGCCGTCGTCGAGATCTCTTCCTCTTCTCCTCCCTCCTCCTCCTTCTTCACCGACGCGCACGGGTAGAGCACCGCCGTCTCACGCGAGTCGCCAACCAGCCGTTGTCTCGCCAGAAGCCCTAGCCGACGCCGCTGCCGTGAGTCGAGGAAGCGTCAGTCTTGGTTTGTTTTCGTTTTGGGTTTTCTCCGCTCGAAACTGTACTGTGCCCTAGCACAGATCTACCGCCGACGCACCGCAAGGTGAGGATTTGTTTGTATAGTGTTTTTCTTGGTTGAATTGAGCATGGATTGAGAATTGAGGTTGATCAGTGGTGGTAATTCAGGAAACTGATCAGATTTGGTTTAAGCAATTGTTCTTGCTCCAATTGATGGTGTTGATCTCCAACTTCTGATCTTTTGTGTCCGTGTGTTCTTTGATTTTCTTCATCGGACTCTGAGCAGGTGGAAAATGTTGGCATCAAATTAAGGTAAGTTTTGATTAGTTTGGTTTAAGCTCTAAAGGATATAATGTTAGATTGAAATGGATATGGATAATGGGTGTATCAACAACTAGATTGGCTTACTCAATTAGCAATGGGTTTAAAATGATTAAGTGGGATGGCTAACTAAGTTGATTTAATAAGATGTGTTAATTATCAGAGTTAATTAATGATTGATACTTAATCGACTCAAGGGGAAACATTTAAATTAATTATATGTTAAAGATGGGATTTGACCTAATCATGGTGATTATCTTGTTTAGCTAATTTAGTAATTTGTTATAAATAGCTAAACAATATCCTTGATACAGGACCTTGATTCAAATTCGTTCAGTTGATCGTGGGAGGTTCCGTTCGTATACGTTCTACAATTATAAGGCGGGTACTTCTCCTTTGTGCTCTTGTAGTTTCCTTTACCTTTAAGCATGGCTGTTATGTCTAAGTAGGTTGCTTGACCTTGTTCTTTGTCGTTATTTAAACATCGTCGTTGAGACATATTCTTCGTTGATCTTCGAGTATTCCAAGTTTATATCCGTACAGTCCTCTATTGATTTTCTGTTCTGTAAAGTGCCGCTTGTACGCGAGCACTTAGAAGTTCATTAAACACCATAAGGTTTATTTGGTACTAGAAATACCCTACCTAGTAGTGTAGATGCATAATCGTTGGATTTCGATTTCTGGTTGGTTGTATCGATGCATGTTTCACTCGTTGGATTTTATTACATCGTGGTTTCTTCGGTTGTTTGTGCATCGTATATCATGCACCATACTTGCACGTTGCATACTAACGACTGTTGGCTTACATTTGGTTAAGCTGTCGTTAGTCATATTGTTGCTCGATTCACTCAACAACATGTGGTCATGGTAGTGGTTAGAGTGCGAGTGTTTGTCCTGTCATGCCAGACAGTGACACCCTCACCGTTGCTTTAGAGGGACGAGCCGTTGGTGGCTCACCCTCACTGTTGTTTGTTTGTTTTGAGGGATATTATAGTTATGATAGCTCCTCCCCGATGTACCGTGGGTTTGGAGTGTTGACTTCCCAGCATCCTGTCCACTCAACCACGCCTTATGTGGTATTAGTGTTGTTTATTATTATTGTTGTTGTTGGAGTGGTACAGTTGTCACAGCCCTACCCACTCGGTCACACAGATGGGATGTGTTGACGGCTTGACTGGCGTCAGGGGTGACACATGTCATTGCATCATGTGCATACATATTTCTTTTGTGCATTTGCTTGTGTTTGATGCACTTATATGAGCTATGATTGTTGCATATGTTTGACATGCATGTCTATCTTGATATTATTATTGTTGAGTTATTCTATACTTGTTTAGTTATTATTCGGTTTTATACCATGTCGTATTATATTGGCTATGCATGATTAGATAAATCTGATATTTCTTATGGACTGTACCTTTTGATTTCTCTACTTCGTTATCTTATTTATGCCATGCTTATTGTCTACTCATATACCCGCAGAGTCCGGCCGGACTCACCACCCCTGCTTCCCTTTTTGTTGTTTCAGATAGCAGGTAGTGGTATTGCTTGGAGCCAGGAGATGATCCAGTTGCCAGTCTCTCAGTCCTTCAGTTTCACCGGGTGATTTTGGTTTGGAGTTATTTCAAAGTTGAGTTACTTTTCCGTATTGGGTATAGTTGTTTTGTTTTCAGTACTTGGTAAAGCCGCCTCTTATTTGTTATCCGTTTTGCTTGTCGATATCAGAGATATTTGAGATCTCTTTGGATTTAGTTTCTTTTATATTTAAGGTGGCTGAGCCACCCGTTATCTTTTGGGTTGATATAAAACTGCGTGGTTGTGTTTCATATTACAGTTGTGATGGCTGAGCCATCTTTTATTTATTATTGTGATGCCAGCCGCTTGTGGCTGAGCTATAGATATGTGAGATAGTATGTATTGTTGCCCCATATTGTCCGCCGTACAGGGGAGATGCTGCCCGATTTTCGAGGAAGCATGTGCCTCTGGGGGCTTGACAATAATAGTTTTTATGTTGTCTTTCATGATTTAAGATTTGTTAGGGATCTATGTTGAGAAAACTATGGAATTAAGGCATCTTAGGGTTTCGGCCAAGCACCCTTTTAGGGTTTGGGATGATGTTAAAATCTCACTTATGGTTCCTAATGCTCTCTCATGATAAAATAAGAATGAATTGTAAGTTATGGAATTTTTGTAGCACCCCAATCACCCTATGAAGTTTCGGCCACCCTCCCCTTTTCATGGTTAGGATTAGATCTAACCCTCCAAGCATGCTTATTATGTTTCCCTATGATACAATGGAGGTTAATTGTGAGTTATATGAATTTTCCATGGACTTGTGACTCCTCTAGGGTTTCGGTCAAAGACCCCTTTCCATGCTAGGAATCAGGGTTAGCCCCAATCATGTGTTCTAATGGCTTTCTATGGCATTGTATGTATTGTATGGGTGTTATGTTACTTATGGTACCTCACATGTTACTTGAATAATGGGACTCCCATCTTCAACTTTCGGCCAAGCACCAAGTCTAGGGTTTGGGTTAGTCTAAGGTTTCAAGTGCACTTGTTTATAGCTTATTATGATGTAGATATATGTTCAAGCATGTTGTATGAATTTTATGATGCCTAAAACCTAACTTTATGTGCTATGCATCACGACCATATATGCTTATGTTATGTGCCATGTTTTAGTAGGTTTTATTCATGAATGTTTTAAACCATATACCATGAACACATGTGTTGTGAAGTATGCATCATGTTTATGTAGAATTATGTATGCATTAGTTTAAAAGCCTTGAACATATGTATGATGAGATATATATTATGGTTACGTAGACCTACGCATGTTTATGTTGAATGTCATGAACCTATGTAGTATGTATCATGTTCATATGGATCCTACCCATGCATGCTTTAAGATAGATACCATGATCATGTATGCTATGTGATATGTACCATGTATGTAAAAACTTATCTATGCATGCTTACCTTATGTATCATGATCATGCAAGCTTTATGAACTAAGATGATGTTTATGCCTTAGGGCATAATTATGTATGTATGTCATGCCTTATGAATGAAGATGATGTTCATGCCTCTAAGGCATAATGATGTGTGCATGACATACCTTATGAATCAAATCTATGTTTGTGCCTTTAAGGCATAATGATGTTATGCATTAACTATGAATGATGAAATGCTAAGAATACTTTATACCATGCTTCATGTATTAAGATCATGTTTATGTCTTTAATTATGCTGTGTAAGTTCTATGAATGATGAAATACCAAGAGCATGTCTTATGATGTAAAAAAAATCATGTGAAGCTATTTTACTTTATGGATGGGCTTGTACCGGACCCAAGTAAGGTCCAAGGGATGTGCTCCTTAGAAAGCCTCGGTGCTGGGACTACCATAGTTGTCCTCGGTTCTGGGACTACCGTAGCTGTCCAACAGGGATGGGCTCCTTAGAAAGCCTCAGTGCTGGGACTACCGTAGCTGTCCTTGGTTCTGGACTACCGTAGCTGTCCCTAGGTTGAAGGTAACCTAGTACCCTAGTAGGTTGAGACTAGCTACCTCGCATTTACTTAGGGATGCACACAAATGATGGATGTATGTATGTGGTACAAGCCGGGGCCCCCCATGATGTTGAGAGTATGTTTAAGTACTTATAATTATGATTTTCAAATAAGCATCTTTATGTTATGTGCATTTAACTCATGCATTCATTCATGTTATGCATCTATTCCATGTCAAGTATTTTATATGCTTATGTTTTATGTCAAGAACTTCTCTATGTTAAGTATTTTATATGCTTATATTTTATGTCAAGTACTTCTTATGCCATGAGCTCTGTGCACTTTCATTACATGTTAAACACTTCTATATGATTATGTGTTTTCATGTACATCTATATGCCTCCTCATGTCAAATGCTTTATGAATACCTTCTCATGATATGCTTTTGTTTTATGTTACACTCTTTATGTTATGCCCTTTCCATGATATGTGACGAATGATTTTAGTGAGTAGGAAAGGGTCTTACTAAGCCTATGTGCTTATAAGTTTTATTTTCTTATAACGCAGATCAAGCAAGAGGATACTAAGTTAAGGAAAGCAGCAGGAGGGGCAAGTGTGTGTGTGTGGCAGTGACATGACAAAAGAAAAAGAAAAAGATCCTATTACTCATAATTGTCCTATGTCTTATGTTTTGCATTGTCATCTTTAGTTTCATGCTATACTTTATGATGGTTTTCCTAAAGAACATCTTACTAGGAAATTTTATTACTTATGTTGCTTATGAACGACTTAGGTTGATTTCTATATCGTGCTTTATTGCTATACTTATCATTGCTAAATTATGATGTTAACATGCTATACCATGATGTGTTCGTTTAGAACAATATGTTGGCTTTAAGCTTGATGGTAGGATAAGTTATGTTTAATGCAAGCATGTTTAAAAATGTTATGTCTCACATGCTATGTCTTATGTTACGACAAATGCTAAGTGTACCAAGTAACCATGTTTAAGAATGATAACTAAGATATGTCAACATGATTCAAGTTTTAAATGCATGGTTTAAACGCATATGTATGAAGTTTTAAATTATTCCGCTGCATTAAGATCTTCATATGCGTATATGTATGTTCGCATAGCGCTGCCTCATGCCTACATCGTAGGGCGGGAAGGGCGGGCGTTACACTCGGTACGGTGAAGGGTAGCATGGAGACAAGCTGGAGGCTTGTGTGCACCCGAGGGACCTTGGAGAGTAGGGATGATAAGCTGAGGGCTGTGGACTTCGAGGCATGCATGTAGGATGGCATGGAGGCAAGCTGGAGGCTTGCGTGCATCCGAGGGACGGGAGCCGAAGATGAAGAGGGCGCGAAGGCAATAGTCGAGGCTACAAATGAGGAGTCAGTCGAGTCGTGAGGGTACGAGTGTTGTGTGATTGTACTCGGGAATCCTAGGGTTCGAGTGTGGAGTGAAATGTACTCGGGAAAGGTAATCTTAGGTGGGTGAGTAGACCAGTCGACTGGCCTGGGAGCAGTCGACTGATGAAACTCACAGAAGGGTTTTGGCTTGGGACCAGTCGACTGCCCTGGGGGCAGTCGACTGGTAGGTGGCTGGTGAGTTGGCTGAGAATTCGAACGTTGGGGTGCAACGGTCGAATTTCAGTGGCACCAGTCGACTGCCCTGGGGGTAATCGACTGGTGGCGAGGGTTTCAGCCCAAGTCCTATTTAAAGAGTACTTCGTGATGGCTGAAATTCTTAACGAATCTTGTCTTGGTTAAAGGCACGATAGTAGTCTTTGTGCTCAGAGGTTTGCTTGGAATTGTGGCAAGGTTTCTCCACCCACAAGGAGCGACGAGAGCTAGCCGGAGGTTATCCGGGGAGTGATCCACCGACAGATTCTTGGATTAGTCACCCGCCCGGGGTGGATACCAAGTAAACCGGGTTGTTAGCATTGTTTCTTTATTGTTAGTTTGTGTTTTATTGTATATTCCGCTTGCACGCTAACAATCTTGTAGAGAGAATTTGGCAAAACGCTATTCACCCCCTTCTAGCGTACGGAATCGATCATACATTGTGTTTATAAGTCACAATTACCGGATATACACAAGAACTCGATATTAGAATCGAGAAATGCCTCATTTTTCAAGCATGTATTTCCATATAAAACCCAAGAGGATGCTAGCTCCTCAGAACGGGTGGAGGAAATACCAGAGGAAGAAGAAGAGGATGATGCACCAGTTGAGGCTGCGCCTCGACGGAGTAATAGAGCTCGGGTGGAAAAATCTTATGAACCAGATTTTATCACTTTCATATTGGAAGGTGAGCCCCAAAGCTACTTAGAAGCTGTGAACTCTTCTGAGGGGCCTCACTGAAAAGAGGCAATTGCATCTGAGATAGAATCTATCTTGGAAAATCACACTTGGAAACTTGTGGACCTTCCTCCGGGGAGTAAACCATTAGGTTGCTAGTGGATCTTCAAGAAAAAATAAAGTCAGATGGTACAATTGACAAGTATAAGGCCAGATTGGTAATTAAAGGTTACCGACAACGAGAAGGCCTTGATTACTTTGATACATATTCTTCTGTGTCGAGAATAACTTCCATTAGAGTGTTGTTGGCTATTGATGCTCTATGGAACCTGGAAATACATCAGATGGATGTAAATACGACCTTTCTAAACGGAGATTTAGAAGAGAGAATTTACATGGAGCAACTTGAGGGGTTTTCTGTACAAGGACAGAATAATCAGGTTTGCAAATTGGTGAAGTCTTTATACGGCATGAAACAAGCTCCAAAGCAGTGGCATGAGAAATTTGATAATGCCATGTGAGAAGGTGGATTCAAACTTAATGAATGTGATAAATGTGTCTACTCGAAAGCTACAGAAGATGACTTTGCCATCTTGTACTTATATGTAGATGACATACTTATCATTGGGAGTAATGATAAGATAATCAAATCCACGAAAGACATGTTGATCTCAAGATTTGACATGAAAGACATGGGTCTAGCTGATGTGATTCTAGGAATCAAAATTCTTAGAACAACAGAAGGACTTGTTCTTAGTCAGCCCCATTACGTAGACAAGATTCTTGAGAAATTCACCAATGGTGATACTGCATTGGCACGAACGTCGATAGATACTAGCCAACATCTATCAAAAAACCGAGGAGAAAGTATCTCTCAGGTAGAGTACGCTCAGGTGATTGGAAGTCTGATGCACTTGATGAATTGTACAAAACCAGACTTAGCCTACGCAGTAAGCAAACTGAGTAGATACATGAGTAATCCTGGTGTTGAATACTGGAAAGGGATAACAAAAGTACTGAGGTACTTGAGATATACTCGTGGAAATAGATTGCACTATGTGGGGTGCCGTCGATAGAGGGTGGGGGGGGGGTGAATATCGACAAAAAAAACTTCACGGAAACTTCATAAACTTTTGATTGTTTGTTCTGGTCACAGAGTTAGTAGTAGCGGAAAAATAGAAAGAACGAAAAAAACAGAACTCATAGTGCATACGGATTTTACTTGGTTCCCAACCCCCAGGGCCAGTACATCCAAGGCCTAAGCACGGGAAACGCCAGTCCACTAATGGACTCCTTTCCGGACTTTCCGGAGGCGGAGAAACCCATCTTACAGTGCACGTTTCTACAATAAAAAATATATGAAAATTAAGTGTAGAAATGTAAAAGCAAACCAAAATATAAAAGGTCGAAGACTCGGCCGATTTGGAACTCCGAAGTGCTGCACACGTCATCCCGGAGCCTCCTTGGTTACAGAGCTTCATCATTAGCGCTTTATCGTCACACGGAAAGCTCAGAATGATATATGTATTGTTGTTCTGAGTTGAGGGGACGAAGCCCCTTTTATAGTCTTGTCTGGGGCGCTTGTGATGAAGGAGGCGCCTCACAAGGCTTGGTGAAAGCTTATCTTTGCTCCGAACTCGCAGCAGCAGATAAACCTTTGATCTAGGGCACCTGTGTTGAAGGAGGCGCCTGACCCATTGAGGTGTCTGTTTCATTAGGGCGCCCTGGTTAATGGGGGCGCCTAGCAGCCAAGTTTCCAGCCCTGTTGTGTGTTTGTTTGCCTGCTTTGTCTTCAATTTTAGGTACATGCAAGATATATAAATACAAGGCAAACACATGTATATCCTTAGCCTTCAGGGTTTGGTTCAGACTTTGAATTTCTACGAAACCCTAGGTCGAACCGACGCCTAAGTTTCCTTCCTGGGGAACACACCTTTCACCTACTCCTCTCAGGAGACGGTTGCCACCCGACCCATCCGGTTGGACTTTTGCCTAGCTTTACTCACCAGGACTTTTGCACAATCCTACGACCAGGACTTCGTGCCTAGTCTACGACCAGGACTTATTGCCCAATTCCACGAACCAGGACTTCGTGCCTAACCCTCGACCATGTCTTAGGTGCCCAGCCCTCGGCCAGGACTTAGTGCCCAATTCCACGAACCAGGACTTAGTGCCCAACCCTCGGTCAGGTCTTAGGAGCCCAACCCTCGGCCAGGACTTAGTACCCAATTCTTCGAACCAGGACTTCGTGCCCAATCTTCAAACCAGGACTTTGTGCCCAATTCTTCGAACCAGGACTTCGTGCCTAGGTTAACTAGGACTTTTCATCACTTTGGTCCAGTTTTCTTGACTACCCTTCCCTTGTTCAATGTATCACTAACTTAAGCATATTGTCAAGCATTGAAACACTTAGAGGAGGACATCACTGATGCATCTTGCACTAACAATCTCTCCCTTTTTGATGTTTGACAATATCTTAAGTTAGATTGGATGAAAGGCCTAAATTATAATCCTTGGGATAAATAAAATGATCTAAGTTTTGAAATTACATTTTGATCTATTGGGAAAGCTCTCTATCCTTTGGGAGAAAGAAAAAAAGATTTTCTAACTTATGCTCACTCTCCCCTTATTTGAAAAAACATTTTGATTTTCATTTTTCTCCTTTTGGAAGAAGAAATTTTTTTTTCTAACTTAAGCTCACTCTCCCCCTTTGTCATACATCAAAAATGACAAAAACAACCTTGTACAAACAATGAAAAATTAAAAAACATCTTTTAAAAGTGCTTGGTTTAATTCTTTTGAAAGCATAGCAAACCGCTAGTTAAAAACTAGGTACTTAAATTACACCAAAAAACTGTAGTTTTGAAAAGTATTGTGCAATTTGAAAAAATATTTTGAACTTTGAAAATTGTCCACTTAAAAAAAATATTGCCTTAGAAGAATTGGAAAGTTTTTTTAAAAAAAACTTGCACTCATAAAAGATGTTTAAAAGAAACTATGTGCATTTGTACTTTGAAAAGAAATTTGCTCTTAGAAAAAACATGTCTTGCACAAAAATTTGTATTTTGGAAAATATGGTGCACTTTAGAAAAATATTAGCATTTTTGAAAAATATAAGTACTTTTTGAAAAATATATTGAGCTTTTTGAAAATATTTGTACTTTTTGAAAAATATATTGAGCTTTTTGAAATATTTGTACTTTTTGAAAAATATATTGAGCTTTTTGAAAATATTTGTACTTAAAAATATTGTCCTTAGTATTTTGAGAAATATTGTGCAAAAAAAATTTGTACTTTGAAAAAATTATTTTGCAATTTGAGAGAATTATTTTGCACTTTTTAAAAATATAGGTACTTTTGAAAAATATTATGCAACTTTTGAAAAATATAAGTACTTTTAAAAAATATTATGTAATTTTTGAAAAATATAAGTACTTTTGAAAAATACTAGTAGTTTACTTGACTTGGTTGTTTTTCCAGTCTGACACAATCCTAGGAAACCTTGTTAACTACAACGACATTTTCCTAAGTGTCCTGGAAAATTCTCCAAACTCATGTAAATATTATATCCAAAAGTATTCCAAAAAGATTTTAAAACAAATTTCCGAAAGTGATGATAGCATTTGAAAAAATTCCTTATGTTTTCAAAAGCATATAAAAATACAGTGCATGAAAATATATTATTTTGAAATGTTCAATAATCCTTTTAGTTTGACCTCCCCCTACACTTGATGTAGTCCTTGGAAGCTAGTTGACTACAAGTACTCTTCCTCTGAGTCTTTAGGGTTTGGTTTAGACCAAAAGAATTATCTAATAGTTTCAAAAACTAATTTTCAGAAATAATTTTTTTTTTTAATTTAGACTCCCCCTAAATTTGACACATCCTAGGAGTCCTTGTAGATCATGAAGTAGACTTCCTCTGTGTCTTTAGGGTTTATCAAAATCAAAAGAACAATTTTGAATGACATTTTGAGTAATTTTCAAGGAGATAATTTTTGAAAACACAATTTGGAATGAAGATAATTTTTTAAAGCATAAGCCTTTTCGAAAAACATAAGTGATAGTATTTTTTAAGCACAGTTTTTGAAAAACCTTTTGAAATGATAGTGTTTTTTAAGCACAGCTTTTGAAACAATTTTTGAAACCTTATTTTGAGATAATAAATTTTAAAGCATAAGGTTTAAAAAAAAACCAAAACAAAACTCCCCCTGTATCCAACACCGTATGACTCTATCTAAGTGTCTTAAGGGACTCTAGTATTGACCTAAAAGGCTTGTGTCTAATTGTGTAGGTTAAACACTTTTTCGAAAGGATATAATTTTAAAAATCTATGATATTTAGACAATCAGACAAGCATGAAATCCATAAAAATATTATTATGCTAAAACACTATTTTGAAAATAGATTTTTAGAAAAATATTCTAAGAATTTTGAAAAATAATTTTTGAAAAGTATTTTTCAATTTATTAGTCCTTAACATCTCACCCATTCTAGATGTCTCAGTACAAGCAAGCATGGTTGCCTTATGGGTGTATTGTGAGATGCTTGAATAATTTTTCTTTGAATTTAAATCTAAGATTTAATTAAAACTTGTGTTAGATTCAAATTTATCAATTAGTAAATTGAATTTGAGTTTCGATAATTGGCTTCCACGTCTTGGCGAGGCACAGAGGTCTTCTTTGGCCGTAGCCTTATTGGAGCAACAACCCTTTCCTTGACAAAGCCTTTTATCGAAATTTTATTTTCAAATTACTTCTTGAAAAATTTTGGTCCAACTAGCATAGGTTTTGTATCGGTAGCTTTCGGCTAGTTCCACCAGACTAAACAGACCAAGTAGGGTACGCCTTACCTTACTTGACCTTATTAATTGAAAATTAATTAAGGATTAATTAAAGTTAAATTAATTATCGATTAAATTAAGTTAAATTAATTAAGGATTTATTAAAGTTAAATTAATTATCGATTAAATTAAGTTAAATTAATTAAGGATTAATTAAAGTTAAATTAATTAACGATTAAATTAAGTTAAATTAATTTAGGATTAAATTAAGTTGAAATAATTAAGTTAAAAATTGTTAAGATTTAATTAAGGTTGAAATAATTAAGGTAAAAAATGTTTAGATTTAATTAGATTTAGATTTCAAAATTTCTAGGTTAATTAATAGTTGTGGGTTTAGTTTCATCATCTTCATTATTTCAAAAATAGCTGACTTATTTACTATTTCTTCTTTATTTAATTTTTCAAGTTTTTGTTACAAGTCTAATTTATTTGAATTTTTGTAAATTTTATTGACCGTAGCCTTGATCATAGAAAATTCACCTTCCTCCTCATCCTCATCATCAAAAATATATTCTTCCACATCTTCATAATAGGCAGAGTAATTTTCAAGGCTACTCATTAATATTTTATAATTTTCTTCAGGATTATCCATGAAATTAATAATTAAATTATTATCTAAAAAGATTTCATCTCCACTATTTTCAGAAATATCCTCATTATCCTCATAAATAATTTTAAGATTCTCAGAAATATCATTATTATCCTCAAGAATATATTATCTGAAATATTAGACATTAAAGAATTATTAATTTCTATCTCATCATTATCAATAACATTATGAGAATTATCAGTTACAATATCATTTTTAGAGTTAATTCCAACATTATCAGAATTAATTTTAATATTATCAGAATTAACTTCTAAATTTTCAGGGTTATCATTAAAATTTTCAGATCTAATTTCGGAATCATCGTTAAAATTTTCAGATCTAATTTCAGGATTATCATTAAAATTTTCAGATCTAATATTATCATAATTTATTTTAGAAATTATTGAATTAACATTAAGGATCAAACAGTTGATTTCTGATATTTTAACATTATCTACATTTTGTAATTGGTCATGTAAAATATTGATTTGACTATTTACAAAGTTTAGTTTTTCTGAAAAATTATCTAAATTATCTACATAATATAGTGCAGGAATTTGAAAATCATTTCGAACGTAAATTTTTCGTACCTTTGCCGGACACTTATTCTTGTAGTGTCTGTACTTTTCGCTGTTGAAGCATTTGATGTAACTTTTGTCCCACCGGACTCCGGGTGCTGATACTTCCTTTGTCGTCGGTGGTGTAGACCGAGTCTTACGAGTAGGACACTGATTTTTATAGTGTCCTCTCTCCCTGCACTTGAAACACGTAATATGAAATTTAAAATTTGACATTATTAAAAGAAAATGTACCTGATTCACCCCTGGGCTCCCCCTCAACTCCTGGCATCTTTGCTTCGTCGGCTGTTAATCCGGTGAAGAGCGACCAGGCTCTAATACCACTTGTGGGGACCGGTGCCATCGATAGAGGGGGTGAATATCGACCGAAAAAAACTTCACGGAAACTTCGTAAACTTTCGATTGTTCGTTCTGGTCACAGAGTTAGTAGCAGCGGAAAAATAGAAAGAACGAACAAAAATAGAACTCAGAGTGCACACGGATTTTACTTGGTTCCCAACCCCCCAGGGTCAGTACATCCAAGGCCTAAGCACGAGAAACACCCGTCCACTAATGGTCTCCTTTCCAGACATTCCGGAGGCGGAGAAATCCATCTTACAGTGCACGTTTGTATAATAAAAAATATATGAAAATTAAGTGCAGAAAAGTAAAAGCAAACCAAAATATAAAAGTTCGAAGACTCGGCCGATCTAGAACTCCGAAGTGTCGCACACTTCATCCCGGAGCCTCCTTTGTCGCAAAGCTTCATCTTTAGCGCTTTGTTATCACACAGAAAGCTCAGAATGATATTTGAATTGTTGTTCTGAGTTGAGGGGTCGAAGCCGCTTTTATAGTCTTGCCTCGGGCGCCTGTGATGAAGGAAGCGCCTCACAAGGCTTGGTGAAAGCTTATCTTCGCTCCGAACTCGCAGCAGCAGATAAACCTTTGATCCAGGGCGCCTGTGTTAAAGGAGGCGCCTGATTCATTCAGGCGCCTGACCCATTGAGGCGCCTGTTTCATTAGGGCGCCCTGGTTAATGGGGGCGCCTAGCAGCTAGGTTTCTAGTCCTGTTATGTGTTTGTTTGCCTACTTTGTCTTCAATTTTAGGTACATGCAAGATACATAAATACAAGGCAAACACATGTACCTTAGCCTTAAGGGTTTGGTTCTGACTTCGGATTTCTGTGAAACCCTAGGTCGAACCGACTCCTATGTTCCCATCCCGGGGAACGCGCCTTTCACCTACTCCTCTCAGGAGACGGTTGCCACCCGACCTATCTGGTTGGACTTTTGGCTAGCTTTACACACCAGGACTTTTGCCCAATCCTACGACCTAGACTTCGTGCCCAATCCACGACCAGGACTTATTGCCCAATTCCACGAGCCAGGACTTCGTGCCCAACTCTCGGTCAGGTCTTAGGTGCCCAGCCCTCGGCCAGGACTTAGTGCCCAATTCCACGAACTAGGACTTAGTGTCCAACCCTCAGTCAGGTCTTAGGTGCCCAGCCCTCAGCCAGGACTTAGTGCCCAATCCATGATCAGGACTTAGTGCCTAATTCTTCGAACCAGGACTTCGTGCCTAGGTTAACTAGGACATTTCATCACTTTGGTCTAGTTTTCTTAACTACCCTTCCCTTGTTCAATGTATCACTGACTTAAGCATATTGTCAAGCATTGAAACACTTAGAGGAGGACATCACTAATACATCTTGCACCAATACACTATATGAGATATCCTGCTGTTATCGAAGGATACAACGATGCGAGTTAGATATCTGACATAAAAGACTCGAAGTCTACGAGTGGTTATGTGTTCACTCTGGGATGTGCAGCCATTTCATGGAAATCTTCTAAGCAAACCGTAATATCCATATCCATGATGGAATCTGAGTTTGTAGCTCTTGACAAATGTGGTGAAGAGGCTGAATGACTACGACAATTCTTAGATGATGTACCAAGATGGCCGAAACCCGTGCCGGCAATCTGCATACTTTGTGATAGTCAATCTGCAATTGGCCGGGCACAAAGCCATCTGTATAATGGTAAGTCTAGACATATACGTCGAAGACACAATACCATTAGACAACTACTCTCAACTAGGTTTATCACTATTAACTATGTGAAGTCAAAGGATAACTTAGCGGATCCGCTAACCAAAGGGTTAAATCGAGAGTTAGTTGCAAGCTCATCAAGAAGGATGGGTTTGATACCGATAGAAAATGTTGGTGCAAAGGAAACCCAACCTATGCAAACTGGAGATCCCAAGAACTAGGTTCAAAGGGACAACCTAACTGCACTGACAAAGTTGTTCACTGAAAGGGAACGATCCTTTAAAACAGTGAAGGATGGAGGTTAAGCTAACGACTTTTAATGATTCAATAGAGTTATATGGAAAACTCTTAAGAGATCACCTATGTCAGAAAGAAGTGGTGCCGCTTCGAAGAGAATTGGAGGCACAATTCTTAGAACTTCTTGCAGAATCAGGCGTGTTCATGGCCAAGAACGAACACACTCATGAGAACTGAGTTGTATCAGGGAGAGTCCTAGGTGAGATGTGCCAATGCTTACATAAACGACAGCACAGTTCAAGGACATCATGTCTACTGTCAGCCAGGATGCAAATAGATCTTCACAAGGAAAGGTTCAAAGGGCGAAACCTACCTATCCTATACACGATTCAACTGCTGAATGCTATCACATATCATGTTTTCATTCATGTGGGGGATTGTTGGATATATAGTGTGAATGGAAAAAGAGGTGGTGGGAGTTTAGTCCCACATTGGGACTTTCTAGTGAATGGAAAGTGAGGTGAAGAATAAAGAGGCTCCATTGTGAATGAGTCTTTAGTCCCACATTGGGAGTCTCAAGGCATAAATGTTGGTTTATATTATTTCACAAGCATGATAGTTATGAACAAATGCTAGGGGAGAGGCTCTCTCTCATGCATGGGTGCGTAAGGGGGTGCAAATCCAGGGCCCGATTTGTACTGAACCAAGTGAACTTGTGTGCGTGGACGACCTGCACGCGTCGAATGTTCGACCGGTCGGGGCAAAATTTGTCCAAGCAAAAGAACCAACGTTTTGCCAAATTTTTTGCTCAAATGTAACGGATGCATTAATTTTGATTAAGGCAAAATCAGTAACCCCCAGACGTTTGGATCTGGCCGGTTAAATTGCAGTAAATGGCGTGCCTATATAAAGAGGCTATGACCGAGAGCAAAAGACATAGAGAGAAGAAATCATCTTCCACCTCCTTCCCAACCTCCTTTGATAGCATTCAGATACTTCCTTAGTTCGCCACGAGCAACGAGTACTCCATTATGTCCATGGTCCTGCTGCTGTATCCTGAGAGACAGACGTCCATCTGAACCTCGAAGCACCACCGGAGGAGGACAAATCTGTTTCAAGGACACTGCGTTGCCCAGGCCTCAACAACTTCCCGGTCGGGAAACTCAGGTCAGGAGCTCGGGAGACTTGGTTGGGAGCTCGGGAAACTCAGCTCGGGAGCTCGGGAGACTTGGTCGGGAGCTCAGGAAACTCAGCTCGAGAGCTCGGGAGACATGAACTCAGCTTGGGAGAGTTAGTCGGGAGCTCGAGAATTCAGCTCGGGAGATTGTAATTTGCATAAAAGGCAGCTCGGGCCACTCAACAGTTAAGTTGAAATTATTTTTTGTAATTTCAATTTATTGTAAATTCTCCGAAAGGAGTCCATTTCCTCCAACAGTTAATTCATTGTTGCCTGTGTCAATCAATTGGTGTTATCTACCAATCGATTGCTGTATGCACTAATCGATAGGTAGCAGTGGCCAATCGATTGGCGTGTCTAAAATTTCCACTCAATTTTAGGCTAAATTTCAAAAATTCTTAAGTAATTCTATGATATTTGAAAAGTCATGAACTTTCATGTAAACATTACTTATGTCAAATACTAGTAGTGAAAAATATTTTTCTATAAAAACACATCTTATTTTCAAAGAATGATACAAAATTGAAAACCTTTGAAAGCTTTAATATTTTACTCTAATTTTGTATATAACTAAACAATGGTGATCCCTATTAACAAATAATCTTCACAATGGTTTTCCAAAATAATTTTGAAATGATTTTCAAAATCAATTTCCAACCATAATCAATGGGGTAATTGTTGGAACCCGGATGGCTAGAGAGGGGGGGGGGGTGAATATAGCCAGACACTACAACTCTTGCTCTTTGAAATCTTTCTCTGCATTTAAGTTAGCAGCAGCGGAAACAAAGCATATGCAGAGAAACAATCTTAACAGAAATGCAGAAACAAAGAATACAAACCAAGGATCGCTAACAAGGATCGTTTACAAGGTTCGGGGATAACTTGCCCCTACTCCTTGGCATGCCCGTAAGGTGGGCGATCCCTTGATCGTCGGCAGATCAAGCCCCGGTGAACTCCTGATAGTAGCAGCCTCCTTCTCGGTGGAGAAACCTCTCCACAAGTGATCTCAAGAAGATACAAGTTAAGCACAGAGACACTCGAGAAGACAAGCTCACAAAGATCTCACAGGAATGCAACAAGATCACTCAAGCACAAAGCCACAGAGAGCACAAACACAGCCCAGCCAAACTTCCCAAGTTTCTGTCTTGTTCGCCTCTGCACCTCTGCTTCCCACTTCGTCTCTAATGCTCCTGCTCAACGTCGCCAGCTCCATCAGCACCACTGACCCACACCCTGACCCACTGACCTCTCTGAGCACTCAGTCCACTGGACACTCCTCCAGCTGAGCCTCCGTCAGTTGCCAGCCACGCCTTTATCAGTTGCCAGTTGCACCCGACGTCGTTGAGACCTGAAAGCACAATAGATCCAAACCTACTCAATGGAAAGTCCTCCATTGACCCTCCTTGAGTATTTGAATCCTCTTGTGTCACCTGCACACTTCAACAGAAGCTTAGCAAATCGATATCAAATGAAATCAGCAAGTAGCAGAGAATCGACAGTGAAAACAGAC
>JAGFNQ010006556.1:0-60041 GCA_024364735.1 Boesenbergia rotunda | reverse complement strand
TTCAGCTCTCATCTGACCCACTTTGGACTTAACCTAATTCCCAACTAAATTTGTTTAGTTCCCAACTAGGTCTTCCATCACCTATCCCCGATTGAACTTCCATTATCTAGTTCCTAACTAAGTTTTCCACTGTCTATCCCTACGAGAACTTCCATTGCCTAGTTCCCAACTAGGTCTTCCACTACCTAGCACCGCTAGGACTTCCATTGCCTAGTTCCCAACTAGATCTTCTACCGCCTAGCCTCTCTAGGACTTCCATTGCCAGTTCCCAATATGGTCTTTCACTGTCTAGCCCCGCTAGGGCTTCTATTGCTTAGTTTCTAATTAGGTCTCTTCCACTTATAGTCTTGCTAAAACTTCCATTGCCTAATTCACAACTAGGACTTCTCTTTCCCTAGTCCATGTGGATACAATATCTTTTATTATTTGACGACATTCCCATACACTTATGGGGCACACATCAACTTGATATCCATCTCCTTAAGGTAATTAATCCAAAGGTGAACTCCTCACACTCACAACTCCACTATGAATGACTACGTCTTGAAAACATTTTGTCGGTAGATAAGCTTCTTACAAGCTCGAACATTAGAATACAATAAGAAGAGCAAAAGTAAATATAAAGGAAATCGAAAATAATTTTACAATAATGAAATCTTGCTTTGCTTGCTATCTTGTTGCTTGGAAATGCCTCTTGATCTATTGAAAATATAGGCACTTCACTTCAAACTTCTCATGAACTGAGAGTGAAAAACTAATCGAAACCCTTCTTTTAAAGCCTTTAGGTTGGGGGTAATTTTTTCCTATCAGTCAACAGATATTACCCATCAGTCGATTAATATTGTATCTGATCATTGAACAACCTCTAAAGTTTATGAAACCTGTTTGATTTTATCTCTAATTTAAACATCAGTTGACTGATGTCAAACATCAAATGACTTATCACAACAGTCGAATAGAGCACGCGAGTCTCATTCGCTTCTGTACTCTTCAATTACAGATCAGTCAACTATTGTCCAACATTAGTTGACTGATCAAATCAGTAGAATAGAACAAGTGAATTCCACTTACTTTTTTTCTTCTTCAAATCAACATCGATTGACTGATGTGAACTAGCTATCCACTGATCAAATCAGTCGAACAAAATAAGCGAGTCCCACTCACTTTTGTTCTTCAAATCGACATCGATCAATTGATGTGAACTATCAGTCGACTGATTCTATCGATCAAATTGAATCAAGCGAATCAGATTTGCATTTGTTTAATTTATATTGCCATCAGTCGACTGATATCCAATTGAATCAATTTACTTTTATTCAATTTCTAAAGTCATCAGTTGATTGATTAAACCCATCGATTAACTGATACTTGAGTTTACAAACATAGATCTCCAAACGAGCTTTGTTTAGCAATGAAAATTGGCTTGTTTTGATATCCGAGTTAAAAATTATGGCATTCGGAAGTTTGCTCTATTGAGACTTTTTCATTTCATGCCAACTCCCTATTGGACTTCTGATAGCTATGTCTCCAGTCAACCATGACTCACTTGGACATTCCATCTCATGCCAAGTGTTCAACTCTCATCTGACCCACTTTGGACTTAACCTAATTCCCAACTAAATTTGTTCAGTTCCCAACTAAGTCTTCTACCGCCTAGCTCTGATAGGACTTCTATTGTCTAGTTTCTAACTAAGTTTTCCACTGTCTAGCCCTACTAGAACTTCCATTGTCTAGTTCCCAACTTGGTCTTCCACTACCTAGCACCGCTAGGACTTTCATTGCCTAGTTCCCAACTAGATCTTCCCCCGCCCAGCCTCTCTAGGACTTCCATTGTCTAGTTCCTAATTTGGTCTTTCACTGTCTATCCCCGTAAGAACTTCTATTGCTTAGTTCCTAATTAGGTCTTCTACTGTTTAGCCCTGCTAAAACTTCCATTGCCTAATTCACAACTAGGACTTCTCTTTCCCTAGTTTCACTATGACTTTTACTATTTAATCACACTAAGACTTGCACTGCATATTGATTAAACATTGAAATCCAGCTCGAGTCAACTCGAGTTTGGTCTACTTAGTTGGGAACTAGGCAATGGAAGTCCTAGCGGTGCTAGGTAGTGGAAGACCTAGTTGGGAACTAGGCAATGGAAGTTCTCGTAGGGATAGACAGTGGAAAACTTAGTTAGGAACTAGATAATGGAAGTTCAATCGGGGATAGGTGATGGAAGACCTAGTTGGGAACTAAACAAATTTAGTTGGGAATTAGGTTAAGTCCAAAGTGGGTCAGATGAGAGCTGAACACTTGCCATGAGATGGAATGTCCAAGTGAGTCACAGTTGACTAGAGACTTGTGTTGGATCGTAGAAACTCGATAGAGGGGAGGGGTGAATATCGAGATCAAATCTTTTCGGAAGAATAGAGAAAATACGTAGCGAAAAGTAATAAATCAATCGCGAACATAGGTTGGTTTTACTTGGTTCGGAGTCGCGGTTGGCTCCTACTCCAAGGCCCACGGTCCTTGACCGTTTACTTTAAGCAATTCTATAGTCGTAAAAATAGTTTTACAAATTTAGTACAGAAATAGAATTGAAATTTAAACTTGCAATACTTTCGTTACCGACGCCTGAGGTGGATCGAATTTTAGAGCAGAGGGTCGTTGTCGGTGCTGGAATCTCGAAGTCGAAGCTTGTCGGAGCGTAGTGCTTGAACGAAAGTGCTTGGAGCGTTGAGAGCGATGTCCTTCGAAGTCTTGGGGGTGAACCCCCTTTTATAGCACCAATAGGGGCGCCTGTGTCGATGGGGGCGCCTACACGTGGTCTTCCCTGCGCGATCTCTTATCCGTAGGCTCGGTCAGCGCTTATCCATCTTCACTAGGGAGCCTGAGCTGATGGGGGCGCCCGTATGGTCCCGGGCGCCTAAGCTGAGTACGTCCAGAGGCTTCGTGGCAGTTTGCATCGCTTGCTTCTATTTTGCCTTTGCACTGGGGCGCCCGTATCCATACGGGCGCCTAGCCCCAGTGAGGTGCCACACTCCATTGAGGCTCCTCAGCTGCAGAAAACCAGTCCTTCGATCCCTACAACAAAGTTAGCTCCAAAACAAAAGGAAGCAAATATGTTAGCCATTATTTATAGCCTAAGTTGTCTTGGTTCTAATTTTGGGTCTCCCAAATGGAACCCTAGGTTGAACCGACGCCTAATGTTCCCTCCTACGGGGAGCGCGTCCTTACCTACTCCTCTCGGGAGAATTTACCTTTTTGCCAACCGGCTCCTCCGGTTGGACTTTTGCCCAGCCTTACTCACCAGGTCTTCGGTGCTCAGTCCTCGACCAGGTCTTAGTGCCCAGCTTTACTCACCAGGTCTTCAATGCCCATCCCTCGGCCAGGTCTTAGTGCCCAGTCCATGACCAGGACTTATTGCCCAACCTTATGTCAGGACTTAGTTGTCCAGCCCGCGGCCAGGACTTATTGCCCAATTCTTAGAACCAGGACTTCGTGCCTAGTGTTTCTAAGACTTTTCCTGCACACTTGAGTAACATCGTTAGAGCACCAATAATACTTAACTTTGAACCCTTTGCCAATATCAAAACAAGGTTCGATATGGTGCTTCCGGCACCAACAACTTGGCGGTCAAAAGTCCAATAGGGAGTTGACACGAAATGAGAAAGTCCCAATAGAGCAAACTTCCAAAGGTCATAATTTTTAACTCGGATATCAAAACTAGGTGATTTTCATTGATGAACAAAACTCATTCAGAGATCTATGTTTGTAAACTCAAGTATCAGTTGATTGATGGGTTTAATCAATCGATAGATGACTTTAGAAACTGAACAAAAGCAAATTGATTCAATTGACTCAACTGATGATATTAGTCAACTGATGGTTTTGATCAATCGACTGATGACGTTATAAATTATACTAATGCAAATCTGATTCGCTTGATTCAATTTGACCGAAAGAATCAGTCAACTGATGGCTCACATCAATCATCGATGTCAATTTGAAGAACAAAAGTGAGTGGAACTCGCTTGTTTTGTTCAACTGATTTGATCAGTCGACTGCTAGTTCACATCAGTCAATCGATGTTGATTTGAAGAAGAACAGAAGTAAGTGGGATTCGCTTGTTCTATTCTACTGATTTGATCAGATCAACTAATGTTGGGCAATAGTTGATTGATTCTAATTGAAGAGTATAGAAGCGAATAAGACTCGTGTGCTCTATTCGATTGTTGTGATAAGTCGTATGATGTTTGACATCAGTCGACTGATGTTTAAATTAGAGACAAAATCAAATAGGTTTCAGAAGATTCAGAGGTCGTTCAATGTGATAGAATAGCTCGGCGGGTTTCCTAAGCGAACACGGGGTCGAACATGAGAAACCTCTCCATGTCTACGGATTAGAAATTTAACCTGAATGGAGACCTATCCCTCAAACGATTGTCTCATCATCATATCAAGCATTTCGAATTACAACTTAGCCAATCTCAAAGATCGAGCCTTGTAATTCACTTAACCGATTGACCGCGAAAAAGACGACGAGCGGATCGCCAATTTTTGTGATTATCTTCGGGGTCCATGACATGATTAATTAACAAGAAAATCACATAAAATAATAGAGAAAACAAAGAGGGAGCCAAAGTGAGATTATACCTCGTCTTTTACCTCGCAGTCTTCTACCATATGACCCTCCCCTCTTGGACGTCGTGTGGGCGATGATCTACCAAGACGTGGAGTCACCAAGGATCCAAATTAATCACCTTCTTCAATGCCTTCCACTTACCAAAAACCCCTATCCTAGGGTTTTCGGCCGGCCACTCCTTCACCTCCACCTTGTGCCGCCGGCGACCACCACCATCCAAGGCGCTCCGGCCAAAAGGGTGCTGAGGTGTAGGTGGATAGGAAGATGAAGAAGAGGAAGAAGAAGAGAGAATAAGTCTCCTCTTCTTCCCACACACACCCGCATCCACCCTCTCTTCTTTCTCAATCCCGCCGGCGCCAAAACAAGGAAGGTCCTTGTTTTCTGGCCGCCGACCACCTCTCCTCCTTGTTCACTACTTGCACACGCAAAGGAAGAGGATGTGAAGAAGAAAGAAGAAGAGAATGGAGAAGAAGAAGGAGAAGAATCCAAATTCTTCTCCTCTTCACAGCCGACGCCGCAACCTCCCAAGATCGCCGCTGGCAGCCCTCCTCCCTCTCCTCTACTCTTCGTCAAGCACTGAGAAGCTCCTCCTAGACCTGCTAATCCCTCATGCCAAGAGGAAGAAGACTTGAAGATGGATGAAGGAGAAAACACCTTCTCTTCTCCTCCTCCTCACCGGCACAACATCAACCCTAGGAGAGAGACTATTGCGAGGATTAGGGTTTTGGATCTTGTGTATTGGATGATCAATTCGGCTTTGTTTCATGACTTCTATGGGGTATATATAGGGCTACGATAGGGACCATGAGGAGGAGTTGGGTCTTCGTCCGCTAATGGATCCAAATTCGATCCATTAATGGAGATCCATTCCACTAAAGGATCCCTATTGAACTTCCTCACCAACCCTCATATTTTCATATGGGATCCACCTATTATGAGCACAACCATCTCTCCATGTTTAAGATATCGAATGCCCGTCGATTAATTTAAATTACTGACAATTTTAATTAATCAACCTGTTGCTCCTTGACTAGTACCACTCAATCTTTTCATCATGTTGAACCATAGTCCACTTGCAAGATTTAACATAATGAACCTTACGAGCTCAGCAAGGGGGCATCATCATCCCGACTCACCA
Source organism: Boesenbergia rotunda (assembly GCA_024364735.1). Lineage (NCBI taxonomy): Eukaryota > Viridiplantae > Streptophyta > Magnoliopsida > Zingiberales > Zingiberaceae > Boesenbergia > Boesenbergia rotunda. The sequence goes on along the minus strand of JAGFNQ010006556.1, from coordinate 54,276 downwards.
GGACACAGATTCTGTCAATAATCAACTACACACCATGCAAATAATATTGTTTCCCAACTTACCGGGCCTATCGATTTAGCAGAATAAATCTCGCTCATTGGTAAATCAAAGAAATAATAATTAAGTACATGTGCTTGTTATTATTTCGGGATTTAGAGCATGTAATCCATAATATAAACTGAGGTTTGATCCAATTATAATGTCAATATAAATTGGATCACCTCTATTTTGGTCCTGCTCAATGCACACAAAGTGCACTAGTGTAATTCTATGGTTAAGACAAACCACACCTAATTATACTACAACCATCCCGATGGTTTGTCCAACTCCATCTCGGTTGTGAGCCTCTTTTTTTTGAAATAGGTAAATATTTATAAACGCTTCAGGAGGTTGTGACCCCCCTCCACAAGAGCAAAATACAATCAAAACTTGGAGCCAGCTACCTCAACATGCGAGGTAGTCTCCAATAATCCAGCCACCATGCCTAGCACACGGACATACAAGGTTGTGACCCCCCTCTTACTTATACTTTGCAAGGAACTGATAACATGATCTTCTGTGCGTCACCATACACCATGTTATCTACAATGCAAAGTATGAGACATTTTATGCATATACTAATATAAACATGCAACCTGTAATTTTGTGATTCTCTTTCAAAACGTAGATGTCTATACAAAAGACAAAGCTTTTAGTATACATCCTAACAATCTCCCACTTATACTAAAAGACTTTACTATTTTCAAAATGTCATACATCTGACCCCTTGATCCTCCACATGTCTAAAAGCTCTCGCTACCAAGGCCTCAGTGAAAAGATCATTCTAGGTCGTCCTATGATGTAATCTAGGCAACAACAGTTATTCCTCCTTTGGGTGGTACTTGCGCTCTATGTATTTACTCGCCTTATGGACTCATGATTCTTTCGAGTTTGCAACTGTACCTTTTATTATCACAACAAAATTGTGATAGATTTGAGAAAATTAGGAATCACATCGAAGCTCATCTTGAGGTTCCTGAACCATGTAGCTCTCTTGGTCGCCTCTAAGGCTGCCATATACTCAAGTTCCATAGTGGAGTCTGCCACGCAGCCGCTGCACGACACTCCTCCAAACTATGGTTCCACCTCCTAAAGTAAACACAAAACCCTGAAAAATACTTATATTAGCCCCTATTTGATTGTAATTCTGTATCCGTATAACCCATAGGGAGTAATTGGTCTACCCGGTAAACCAGCATATAATCCTTAGTCCTTCTTAGGCCCTAATATATATTTTTACCGCAATCCAATTTCCTCGACCTGGGTTATTCTAATATCTGCTAACCATGCCCACGATAAAGCAGATATCCGATCTCGTTTATAGCATACATGAGGCTTCCTACAGTCGATGTGTAAGGAACCGCCTTCACCTCCTCTATCTCTTTAGATGTTCTAAAACACATCACCTTAGATAGAGTAGCTCCATTGCTGAAAAGTATAAAACCTTTCTTGGAGCTAAAACGAGCTAGGCCAGTGCCTTTTTATGAAGCTTGAGATAAGCACAACATCCTTCTCTGGTGATCCCTTAGAACTTTGATCCCCAAGGATGTGTCCTACTTTTCTCAAGTCCTTCATATCAAACTACTTGGACAATCATACCCTTACGTCTGATAATACTCTATCATTGTTGTCAATCAACAAAATATTATCTACGTATAGTACAAGAATACCACTACGTTTCTATCACATACACAAATCTCATCCATCCTTTAAACAAATCCACATGACTGGATTATCCCTTCAAAGCGGATGTACCTCGTCATAGGTCCAGGGATCTTGATTCATGGTCACCTGGGATCAAGTCCGAAGACTCTCCCAAAGAACATGAATTCTTCAGGTTAACAAACAACCCTCCCACTATGATGAGGTACCACCTGTGTATCTACTGTGACACGTGGTGCAGTGACTTGTGGTATATCTTCTTGTACAATTGGTACTAAAATCAGAATGCCCCTTTTCCATTTATTCTAAAATAATTCTACTCATGGGTTTCTGGCTCATCACATAGTCCTCTTCTAAGAGTCAGGTATTCGTACCAATGATTACCCACTAATCCTTAGGACTATAGAACCACCTTTCGTTCCCTTAGGATAGCCTATGAACAGGCACACTAGATTCCAACTTAACAGCAACCCTTTTCAGCACATGTGCTGAACTATCCCATATCCGAATGTATCTTAGACTAGGCTTTCGCTAGTCCATGCTTCATGGGAATAGAAAGTACTGACCTAGATGGTATCAAGTATGCATGCTACCATTTCCAGAGCATATCCCTAGAACGAATCCGGCAACTTGAAGTAGCTCATCATTGTCTTAACCAACTCCATAAAAGACCTTTTTCCTTCTCACTGCTACACCGTTCTGTTGGGGCATACCGGGTGTAGTCAATTGAGATTAACTCCTAAGTCCTGATAAGTAAGTCCTAGAACTCTCCCAAAAGGTACTTTCTGTTGGGACCGGGTGCATGTTGACATGGATGTGGGTTCGTAATTTTAAAATTAATTACGTGCAGCGGAAGGTTAAGCATAAATAATTTCTCAAATCATTTAACCACACATCTAAGCATGCAATTTTATCTTGTGTAGACATGATCATATATTTAAAATTTTTCAGAAATATAAACTAATTTACGTATTACCTCGCATAACTCGAAGGAAGGGACGAGATCCAACCGTAGGCATCCCTTAGAAGCTCCGCCTCTATTCGCGTCCACACCGAGTATCTTCGGGATGACTTCGCAAAGCCACGAGTTTCGTGTTCTCGAGAACTACTAGATTCTCCGAGAACGCGACGAGAAAAACCAAGAGAGAAGTCGGAAGACTAACCACAAAAGGATGGTCGGCTGGTGCTCCTTCTTGGGGATGGTTGGCTCACGGCAAGAAGGGGAGAAGAGAAGGAGAGAAAGGGAGGGAGAGAGCCTATGCCTTTGTCTCTTCGATTATCACCCAAGCCTTGCCTTGGGTCGTTTATATAGTGGCCTCTCAACCATCAAGCCTCTCAAATATGGAATAACTTATTCCATCATGCCAAGTTTGATTTTATATCATGGTTAAAATTATATTTTAATTCATGATAAAAATCAATCAAGTCTCTTCTCTCCTATGGAATAAATTTTCTTATAATGGTAAATCAATCCATGATTGATTTTATAAAATAAATCAATCCATGGTTCATTTTAATTTCCATGAAAAATAAACCAAACCTTGGTTTATTATATAAAAATTCATATCATCCATAATTTTATAAAACAAACCACACTTAATCTATTTTATAAATTGAATCAAAAACTTGGTTCTCTCCCTTTGTTGTGGCCGGCCAAGCAAAGAGGATGGAGGCCCTCTTTGGCCGGCCCATCCAAGCCAAGCCCCAATGAATTAAACTTATTTAATTCATCTATTAAGTCTTCAAAAGACTTATCCATTTTACGCTTCCGATGCGTCTCTGAAAAACTCAGATTCGACTTATCGTTTAGCTCAACCAATCTTAATCTCTCTTGATTGGATAATCCAATTTTCAACTCGTTTTAAATCCCTCGGATTACTCGTAGTGCGTGTGACTAAATAGACTTTCGATTTATGTTGGTCATCTATAATTAATCAATTATAAAAAAAATGATGAACCAGGCAGCAGACAAATTGAACTTGGGGTGACCGGCCCGGCCCCACGGAAGTTTCCCACCGGTCACCAGGGTAAATCGGGAAGCGCTCGCGGTGGTATATAATTAATCAATTATAGAATGATCATGAGTGGCACCTAGTAGTACATCATGATCCCTAATTAATCGAAAGATCAATGGTTGACCTCAGAAACAATTCTGAAACCCTTCAGCAGCTATAATGAATCGTGCCTCATTCCCTTAACCATCTTGTACCCACTTGGTTCAGGACATGGTCTATGTGTGTCAGTCCCCACTAGGATGACTATGTCACACCTAGCCCAAGTAACGTTTTCTCGTCCTACGGATTCTAATTACTCTCATGTACTTAAGAGATTCATACTCTGAACATGTCATGCTCTGGCCAGAGGCTTCGAGTAACAATCCGACGATAGGCCTCGGGTATATATCTCCTCGCAAGGAGTGGTGAATCCTTTGTAGGCTGTTCAAACATCTTCGAGCACTTCGGCTTATACCCAATCATCCTGGGTCCACATCTCCTTGGAGATGCTTGCTTAAGATGTCAAAGTATAAGTCTCCATGACCAAGATGACTTGAACACCGCAAGTCAAAGGAACATCGCACTTAAGCTGCAGTAAGAACTTCACTGACATATCTATATGTAGACTACCATATGAAGTTTTACAGCCAGTCACTCCAATGAACTAGTTCCCTTAACTAACATTCATGTTTATCTCTGGACATCTCAATGTCACTAGCCAGTGAGAATCAGCTGATTAGAGAATAACCCATGTTAGTCTCAACAGAATTAATAGTGTCCGTATTTATCAATTCATCGACTAGGGACAATTTCAATACTTCACATTTGCACATGTAGAGATAATCACTAGTTGTGAATTCATCACAAATTCTCTCATGCTGTGAATTGTATTGCGGACATTCAGTAAATGAGTTTAAGATCTCAATCAAATACATAAACATGTATACTCAAATAGTGAATATTCATTTATTAAAATAAATGATTACAATCATAAGGCGATTGCCTTAGGACACTTCTCTCATATCACTAACAAACTCCCACTTCGCCTAATGCCAATCGCTACGGTACCCAATACCACAGGCTCTAACATGACCCTCAAACTTGTTTTGAGGCAAGGCCTTAGTTAAAGGATCCGCTAAATTCCTTTCAGTGGGAATTTTCTCAATTTGTATTTCATTCCTACTTATAATCACTCTGATCAGATGATAGCGGCGAAGCACATGTTTGGATCGCTGATAAAACCTTGGTTCCTTCGCTTGTGCAATAGCTCCATTGTTGTCGCAGTAAACGGGTATTGCTTCATCAATGGTTGGAACCACACCAAGTTCTGAGACAAACTTCTTGATCCAGACTGCTTCCTTTGCTACTTCCGAAGCTGTAATATATTCCGCTTCCGTGGTAGAATTCGCTACGGTGTCTTGCTTGGAACTCTTCCAACTTATTGCGCCTCCATTCAAAATAAATACGTATCCGGACTGAGATTTGGAGTCATTCTTATCTGTCTAGAAACTGGCATCTGTATACCCACGTATTACCATATCACCTTCTCCATATATTAGGAACACATCCATAGAGTTTCTCAAGTACTTGAGGATTGTCTTGACAGCCGCCCAATGATCCATTCCTAGATCAGACTGGTATCTGCTTGTGACGCTCAGAGCATACGATACATCGGGCCTAGTACATAATATAGCATACATGATAGATCCTATCGCGGATGCATAAGAAATCTTATTCATGCAAATCCTCTCGTCTTCTGTGCGTGGACACATAGACTTCGAAAGGTTGATCCCATGCCTGATGGGAAGGTAACCTTTCTTAGATTCCGACATACTAAACCTTTCTAGCACTCGGTTTATATATGTAGACTGTGAAAGACCAAGCAACCGTTTTGATTTATCTCTGTAGATTCTAATCCCAAGGATATATATTGCTTCTCCTAGGTCTTTCATGGAGAAAGTTTTGGACAACCAAATTTTAACTGACTGTAAGACTGATATATTGTTTCCTATAAGCAATATGTCATCGACATATAACACTAAGAATACGACTGCACTCCCACTAACCTTCTTGTACACACAAGGTTCGTCAGGATTTTGTGAGAAATCAAACTCTTTGATTGTCTCATCAAAATGGATGTTCCAGCTCCTGGATGCTTGCTTTAGCCTATATATGGATCGTCGAAGCTTGCATACTTTGGTTTTATTAACCGATGTGAAACCTTTAGGTTGTATCATGTATACATCCTCAAGCAGGTTTTCATTAAGGAAAACTGTTTTCACATCCATTTGTCATATCTCATAATCATAATGAGCTGCTATGGCCAGGAGCATCCGAATGGATTTAAGCATAGCTACTGGCGAATAGGTTTCGTCATAATCAATTTCTTATTTCTGACGATATCCTTTTGCCACTAATCTAGCCTTAAAGGTAACAACATTACCTTCCATGTCGATTTTCTTCTTGAAAACCCACTTGCACCCTATGGGCTTAATCCCTTCAGGCGGGTTAACCAAGTCCCATACTTGATTTTTGTACATGGAATTCATTTCCGACTTCATGGCTTCAAGCCATTTATCCCTTTCTGAATTTTTCAAAACATCTTCATAATTGATAGGTTCGTCATCGTTAATGAGTAACACGTCGTTCGATTCACTTATGAGAAATCCGTATCTCTCTGGAATATTGCGTGTCCTATCAGACATACGAAGAAGGGGTGTTGTTTTAGGTTCAACTGATAGCTCATCATTATGAGTTATTGGTTGTGGGTCTAGACTAGGTGTCTCTGTAATGTCTATTGGAGTTTCTTGAACTTCTTCAAGTTCAATGCTACTCCCACTGTTTTCTTGTAAAAGAAATTCTTTTTCTAGAAATACTGCATGTCTTGAAACAAACACCTTTTGTTCCAAGGGATGATAGAATTGGTAACCCTTCGTTTCCTTAGGGTATCCAATAAATAGACATTTATCAGACTTAGCATCCAATTTGTCTGATACAGTCTGCTTTACATAAGCAGGACAACCCCATATCTTTAGGTGAGATAAATGAGGTTTCTTACTATTCCACGTCTCATATGGAGTAGTAGAGACTACCTTGGTCGGGACTCTGTTTAGTAAGTAAATAGTTGTCTTAAGCGCATAGTCCAAAAAGGATTTTGGAAGTGTTGCATGATTCATCATAGATCTAACCATGTCCATCAAGGTTCGATTACGCCTCTCAGATACACCATTATGTTGTGGTGTATATGGCGGAGTCCATTGAGACAATATCTCATTGTCCCTAAGATAATCTTGAAACTCTTGACTTAAGTATTCACCACCCCGATCGGATCGAAGTATTTTAATACTTTTGTCAAGCTGTTTCTCTACTTCACTTCTGAACTCTTTGAATTTCTCAAAAGCTTCAGATTTATGTTTCATTAAGAACACATACCCGAATCGTGAGTGATCATCGATAAAGGTAATGATGTAGCTATAGCCTCCTTGTGCAAGAGTTGACATTGGTCCACATACATCAGTATGTATTAGACCAAGCAATTCTCCCACTGGTTTACCTTTCTCGGAAAAGGGTAATTTGGTCATCTTGTCTTTTAAGCATGATTCGCATGTATCAAATGAACCAGGTTCAAATGATTCCAGAATTCCACATCGGTGTAATTTGGTCATGTGTTTCTTGTTTACATGGCCAAGCCGATAATGCCACGTATAGGAGTCTATTTGATTATCTATTCGAGCACGTTTATTGCTAACTTCGATATTGAAAACGTCAATGGATAAATCTAACATGTAGATACCATTGCATAAAGTTTCGGTCCCATAAAGAACACCATTTAAAGTTATGTAACAGCAATTGTTACTAAAAGTTAAATGATAACCCTTTTCATTCAAGCATGAAATAGATACAATGTTCTTTATTAACGAAGGAACAAAATAACAATTAACCAATTCTAAGACAAGTCCAGTAGGGAGCTTTAGCAAATATGTTCAGATGGCAACAGCAGCAATCTTTGCTCCATTTCCAACTCGCAAATTGGCTTCTCCCTTGACGAGTCTTCTTTTATTCCTTAGCCCCTGTATGTTATTACATATATGTGAGCTACACCCAATATCAAGTACCCAGGTGTACGAGGAAATAGAGTGACTTTCAATAACGAAGATACCTGAAGAGGATGGGGCATCAGATGCCTTCTTCTTCAAGGACTCAAGATAAACCTTGCAGTTTCTTCGCCAGTGGCCCTCCTTGCCGCAGTGATGGCAAGTGCCTTTTGGTGTCATAGCGGCCAGCATGATGCAACTCGCAAGTTCAGAATCGGCCACATGTTTCTGATAGGCCACTAACTGGTCTGGAGTTGCATCTTCAGGAGGATGGTTGGGAAGTTGTTCTTCAAAGACATAAGCAAGCTTTTCTGCCTTGAGGACTATCCTCAGGTTTCGAAGCCAGTCCATGAAGTTTGGCCCAGTCAGCTTATTGGTGTCCAAAATGGAACGCAAATTCAGAGAAGACATGATCGAGTGATTATCCTAGAAATACAAATTGAGGTTATGTGATGAGAATGATAAAGAATGCATCAATATACATTAATTAAATCCTATTTATTTTTCAAATTGAATAACCCTTTTTATGAATTCGGGAGATCGTAGGAACATCTCCAAATAAGTTGATATCCAACCATAGATAAGAACAACCATGGCTAGAGTCCATCAAGTTTTTCTTAGCTATGAAGGTAGGTAATTATACCGATTACATATTATACATATGTAACTATCACATTATGCTATCAACTAATTGAATATTTGCATAAATCATTGGGTTGTTAACTCATTAACAAGTATGCAACAATATACATAGCACCCAACTGCACCTCTCTTTACATCGACCTTGGCTGTGGCACAACAAATCGATGCTCCAAGCTTAAGGTTGACCCATTAATCAAGAAATAGTTTTAATATGGTTGGAGCTCATTCAACCGTTTAGTCAGGCTTGGATGTGTCCAACAACCAAAACTATGGATTGACCTCTGACTCCAACTATATTAATCATAAACTAATTCCATGGTTTGAACATGTTGAGGTTCAAGCCGGGCATGGATGTGTCCATCAACCCAAACGAGAAACAAAACTCCGGTTCTAACCATATTAATGGAAGGTGTTGGCCTTAATATTTTGTAAGGGGTTTTGGGTCTCATCCTTTTCTTTTATGCACATTCATGACATATAATTATGTCATGTTCTAACGATTTCCTTAATAAAGTATGTATGTGACTTAATTTATCAAGTCTCATTAATTGAATTAGGAGCCGGATTTTCTAATTCTAATTTCATACTTTATTCAAGGAATTGTTTTGGGAAACAATTTCCTGAATTATCATAATCAATTTCGGAAATAATATGTTTAAGACTTTGATTTCTCTAAATCAAATCTTATTAAAATAAGAGACAGATTCTCTTAATTCAACCACATATTATTTTCGTGAAAATCTTATTTAAGGAAATATACTCTATAGGAAATAATTTTTCTAATTAATTTTGGAGACAATAATATGTAAGAGCATCACCACATAAATCAAATAAGGAAATTATCATTTGAGAATCACCTCAAAATTTCTAAGATTTGATCACATATTTTATTTATGGAAAATTAATATCAATAACTTAATTTGGACGGCTCCCCGAGGCTCAATCAAAAATAAAGAATTTTGTAAATAATTTAATTTCTAATTAAGAATTTAAATGTCAATTAATATTCCCATAATTTGTCTAGACTTTCTTGAAAAAAAAGTGCCCAAAATTGTGAGCTTTCCATAAATGAAAAGTTTCCAAAAATAAAAGGTTTTCAGAATAATTGTAAGTTTTTAGTAAAAAAAACTTACGTTTTTTCAAAATTGGAAAATTTCCTAAATAGGAAATTTCCAAAATTGGAAAGTTTTCACAATTATCATAAAATTTCAGAAACAGAGATATTTCAAAAGTTTGCGAAATTTCATGAGGATTTCCAAACTTTGAAATTCTTAAATCGAAAATTTATCATAATTGGAAAGTTTTCATAATTGAAAATTTTTCCAAAATTGAGATCATGATAAAGCTTTCCGCAAAACAATTATATGATTATGTCGAACACAAACCTGGCTCTGATACCAGTGTTGGGACCGGGTGCATGTTGACATGGATGCGGGTTCGTAATTTTAATATTAATTACGTGCAGCAGAAGGTTTAGCATAAATAATTTCTCAAATCATTTAACCACACATCTAAGCATCCAATTTTATATTGTGTAGACATGATCATATATTTAAAATTTTGCAGAAATATAAACTAATTTACGTATTACCTCGCATAACTCGAAGGAAGGGATGAGATCCAACCGTAAGCGTCCCTTAGAAGCTCCGCCTCTATTCGCGTCCACGCCGAGTATCTTCGGGATGACTTCGCAAAGCCACGAGTTTCGTGTTCTCGAGAACTACTAGATTCTCCGAGAACGCGACAAGAAAAACCAAGAGAGAAGTCAGAAGACTAACCACAAAAGGATGGCCGGCTGGTGCTCCTTCTTGGGGCTGGTTGGCTCACAGCAAGAAGGGGAGAAGAGAAGGAGAGAAGGAGAGAATGAGAGAACGAGAGGGAGAGAGCCTATGCCTTTGTCTCTTCGATTATCACCCAAGCCTTGCCTTGGGTCCTTTATATAGTGGCCTCTCAACCATCAAGCCTCTCAAATATGGAATAACTTATTCCATCATGCCAAGTTTGATTTTATATCATGGTTAAAATTATATTTTAATTCATGATAAAAATCAATCAAGTCTCTTCTCTCCTATGGAATAAATTTTCTTATCATGGTAAATCAATCCATGATTGATTTTATAAAATAAACTAATCCATGGTTCATTTTAATTTCCATGAAAAATAAACCAAACTTGATTTATTATATAAAAATTTATATCATCCATAATTTTATAAAACAAATCATACTTGGTCTATTTTATAAATTGAACCAAAAACTTAGTTCTCTCCCTCTGTTGTGGCCGGCCAAGCTAAGAGGATAGAGGCCCTCTTTGGCCGGCCCATCCAAGCCAAGCCCCAATGAATTAAACTTATTTAATTCATCTATTAAATCTTCAAAAGACTTAGCCATTTTACGCTTCCGATGCATCTCTGAAAAACTCAGATTCGACTTATCGTTTGGCTCAACCAATCTTAATCTCTCTTGATTGGAAAATCTAATTTTCAACTCGTTTTAAATCCCTCGGATTACTCGTAGTGCGTGTGACTAAATAGGCTTTCGATTTATGTTGGTCGTCTATAATTAATCAATTATAGAACGATCATGAGTGGCACCTAGTAGTACATCATGATCCCCAATTAATCGAAAGATCAACGGTTGACCTCAGAAATAATTCTGAAACCCTTCAGCAGCTATAATGAATCGTGCCCCATTCCCTTCACCATCTTGTACCCACTTGGTTCAGGACATGGTCTATGTGTGTCAGTCCCCACTAGGCTGACTACGTCACACCTAGCCCAAGTAACGTTTTCTCGTCCTACGGATTCTAATTACTCTCATGTACATAAGAGATTCATACTCTGAACATGTCATGCTTTGGCCAAAGGCTTCGAGTAACAATCCGACGATAGGCCTCGGGTATATATCTCCACGCAAGGAGTGGTGAATCCTTTGTAGGCTGTTCAAACATCTTCGGGCACTTCGGCTTATACCCAATCATCCTGGGTCCACACCTCCTTGGAGATGCTTGCTTAAGATGTCAAAGTATAAGTCTCAATGACCAAGATGACTTGAACACCGCAAGTCAAAGGAACATCGCACTTAAGCTGCAGTAAGAACTTCACTGACATATCTATATGTAGACTATCATATGAAGTTTTACAGCCAGTCACTCCAATGAACTAGTTCCCTTAACTAACATTCATGTTTATCTCCGGACATCTCAATGTCACCAGCCAGTGAGAATCAGCTGATTAGAGAATAACCCATGCTAGTCTCAACAGAATTGATAGTGTCCGTATTTATCAATTCATCGACTAGGGACAATTTCAATACTTCACATTTGCACATGTAGAGATAATCACTAGTTGTGAATTCATCACAAATTCTCTCATGCTGTGAATTGTATTGCGGACATTTAGTAAATGAGTTTAAGATCTCAATCAAATACACAAACATGTATACTCAAATAGTGAATATTTATTTATTAAAATAAACGATTACAATCATAAGATGATTGCCTTAGGACACTTCTCTCATATCACTAACACTTTCTACCACGATCCAATCGTAGTGTCTAGATACTTTTACCTTGATGCTTCTCCACATCAGTCTTGAATTCTTTGAACTAATCAAAGATTCAAACTTGCAGTGCATCAAGTAAATGTATCACTACCTTGAATAATCATTTAAAAAATAGACGACGTATTCAAGGCTACCTCTCTCCTGGATAGACTAAGGATCTACACAAACCAGAATGAACCAATTCTTACACAGCTTTGGCTCTAAACCCCACGGCCTTGGAAAAGCCTCTTGGTTATCTTACCTTCCAAGCAAGAGTCAAAGGTTTAGGAAGTCTTCCACTACCAATGAACCCAAGGGTCCACTGGCTATCAATCTTTGAATCCTACTAAGGTTAATAAGACCAAGCCTTAGATGTCAAAGATATGTTTGGTTCTTCTAGGAAGGAACCTTTCTCTTATTTTGCTTAGATGATGAGCTATTAACATCTAATTGCATCATGAGAGCTTTTGGTTTTGAAAGGACCAATTGCCTATCAATGTACCTTAATAGATAATCTTTCTATTCCACTTTTATAATAAAAGCAATAGAATATCTTATTCCAGAAACTGAACAAAAGTTCTTTCCAAACAATTTAGGTACATAAAAGCAATTTCAGTAAAATCAAAACTTTATCATCCTATCTAATAGACAAATAACTGAATAACTCCCACTGCAATGGTCATCTCCGTAGTCTATCCCATGTAGTCGGTAATCTCCTCCTCATCTAGTCGTCGAGTTTTCTGGAACCCCTGTAAAGAAATGCAGACATGATTAGTGGCATCCGTATCTACACACCAGGTACCGGTAGATATCACCGTTAAACATGTTATAATACAAAAGAAAAAGATATACCTGAATTATTATTCTGACGGCGGGGACAGTTCAACTTCCAATGTCCAGACTGCTGCACACGAAGCACTTGCCTTTCGGCTTCTTCATGCAACTCTGAGGTCCCTGTAATCCTGCTACTTTCTTTGCCCCAGCTTGTTTCTTCTTCTTCTTGCCTTTCGGTTTAGAAGTAGAACCGCCTTGAGCAATGAAAGTATGTGAACTCTGAGGAGAAAACCCTTCTACCGCCTCGAGTTTTGTCAGAAGCTCTGCCCACGAATATGTATGTTTGTTCATATTGTAGCTTAGGCGAAACTTCTCAAAACTCTTAGGTAGAGATTGGAGGATGAGATCGACCTGGGTTTCCCCATCGATTTGTGCTCCAAGGATTTCCATCTCCTTTAGCCAAGCCATCATTTTGAGAACATGTTCCCTCACAGGCATACCCTCAATCATGATGGTCGTTGTCAAGTTCTTCATGACCTCTTGCCTTGCGGCCCGATTATGATGTTCGAAGAGTTCATCAAGTTTGGATGTTTTATCATTGGTAATGGAAGAAGCTTGATTTTGATGACTCTGAGTCATCTCGTCTGCTTCTAACCATTTCCTAAAATATTCAAACTCCTCTTCATCATTAATCTCGCTAGGTTTTTCAGCACAGAACACGACAAGAACACACTTGGATTCCTCGGCAGTTTCGACAAAGTCCAGGTTTAATTCCCAATCTTTATTATTAGGGGAATTAAGATGGTTTACTCTTAGAATATGTCAAGTGGGTCTAGATCCATTTTGAAAACACCTAAGAATCACAACAATCACACACTTTAGATTTCGAAAATGAATTGATTTCTCAAACAATAAATTTTCAAAATCAACCAATACCTCAAAACACCGAGAAGATCGTATGCCACGATGGTGTGGACATTTATGAATTCTATATTTGTGAGAGGAGGTTTTACCCATTAATTTCATTATCTTGTCAACCTAACTTTTTGACAAATAAAAATAATAGTTGATCATATTCGGCCCTACAAATAATAGCAATGACTCCGATGGGGAGGATACTATTATTTGCATCTAAGTGTTTACCATTACATGATACTAAGAAGATTACCTCGGATTATGTGTCTTCCGATGGGGAAAATCACATGCTCCTAAATAACCTCCTATAATCTTTTCTGACCTAGTGATCCGCAGAATAAGCCCATCCGATGAGGAGGAAGGCACTCAGGGCCGACGCGCAGACTTGTTCGCATCACTTGTCAAATTTGTAATGGAGGTCGCAGGACCCTTAGGGTCCCTCTCCTACTTAGTTATTTAATTTGAGGAATTTTCATGCACACACACAACAAGTACATAACCAAAACAACAAATAAGAAAAATCCTAGATTTTTCCAACTATCATGGCCTTGGTCTCCAATGCGCCTCCAGTCGTGTCATCACCTCGTACGCTCCTCCCTACACCATGTGCAAGCCTCCATAAAGGGATCTCCGAGCCGAGATGAGTTGCTAAATATTTACATCCGTCAATCTTATACTCCACGAAGGAGTGTACATATAATCTAGATCGAAAGTAAATAAAAGCTCGGCTAAACAGGTGTCATATTTAATTATAAAAATTAAATACCTATCTAGCCTCGTCAACCCCGAGGATTCAATTAATTATAATAATGCACAATCAATCACATACAATCATTATTTAAGTCGTGATAAGTTGGAATCTAGTGCCTGCAACAAAGGGTTAGCCTACGCACATCCACATATCATCCAGCAAAAATAAAATATATGATAATGTGCAAAAAAATTAACCGAATCCTAAACGCACAAAACCAAAATCCTCGCTCTGATTCCAATTGATGGAATAGCTCGGCGGGTTTCCTAAGCGAACACGGGGTCGAACATGAGAGACCTCTCCATGTCTACGGATTAAAAATTTTACCCGAATGGGGACCTATCCCTCAAATGACCGTCTCGTCATCATATCAATTGATTCGAATTACAACTTAGCCAATCTTAAAGATCGAGCCTTGTAATTCGCTTAATCGATTAGCCGCGGAAAAGACGACGAGCGGATCGCCGGTTTTTGTATTTATCTTCGAGGTCCATGACATGATTAATTATCGATGTTAATTAACAATAATTAAAACATGATAATTAGTCAATAACACACATGCGATAACAAGAATATCACATAAAATAATAGAGAAAACAATGAGGGAGCCAAAGAGATATTATACCTCGTCTTTTACATCGCAATCTTCTACCATATGACCCTCCCCTCTTGGACATCGTGTGGGCGATAATCTACCAAGACCCGGAGTCACCAAGGGTCCAAATTAATCACCTTCTTCAATGCCTTCCACTTACCAAAAAACCCTAGCCAAGGGTTTTCAACCGGCCACTCCTTCACCTCCACCTTGTGCCGTCGGCGACCACCACCGTCCAAGGAGCTCCGGCCATAAGGGAGCTGAGGTGTAGGTGGATAGGAAGATGAAGAAGAGGAAGAAGAAGAGAGAATAAGTCTCCTCTTCTTCCCACACACATCCGCAGCCACCCTCTCTTCTTTCTCAATCCCGCCGGCGCCAAAACAAGGAAGGTCCTTGTTTTCCGGCCGCCGACCACCTATCCTCCTTGTGCACTGCTTGCGCACGCAAAGGAAGAGGATGTGAAGAAGAAAGAAGAAGAGAATGGAGAAGAAGAAGGAGAAGAATCCAAATTCTTCTCCTCATCACAGCCGGCACCACAACCTCCCAAGATCGCCGTCGGCAGCCCTCCTCCCTCTCTTCTACTATTCGCCAAGCACTGAGAAGCTCCTCCTAGACCTGCTGATCCCTCATGCTAAAGAGGAAGAAGACTTGAAGATGGATGAAGGAGAAAACACCTTCTCTTCTCCTCCTCCTCACCGGCGCAACATCAACCCTAGGAGAGAGAGTATTGAGAGGATTAGGGTTTTGGATCATATGTGTTGGATGATCAATTCGTCGTTGTTTCATGACTCCTATGGGGTATATATAAGGGTTATGATAGGAGCCATGAGGATGAGTTGGGTCTTGGCCCGCTAATGGATCCAAATCTGATCCATTAATGGATATCCATTCCACTAAAGGATCCCTATTGAACTTCTTCACCAACCCCCATATTTTCATATGGGCTCCACCTATTATGAGCACATCCATCTCTCCATGTTTAAGATATCGAATGACCGTCGGTTAATTAAAATTACTGATAATTTTAATTAATCAACCTGTTGCTCCTTGACTAGTACCACTCAATCTTTTCATTGTGTTGGACCATAGTCCACTTGCAAGATTTAACATGATGAACCTTATGAGCTCATCAAGGGGGCATCATCATCCCGACTCACCAGGACACAGATTTCGTCAATAATCAACGACACACCATGCAAATAATATTGTTTCCCAACTTACCGGGCCTATCGATTTAGCAGAATAAATCTCGCTCATTGGTAAATCAAAGAAATAATAATTAAGTACATGTGCTCGTTATTATTTCGGGATTTGGAGCATGTACTCCATAATATAAACTGAGGTTTGATCCAATTATAATGTCAATATAAATTGGATCACCTCTATTTTGGTCTTGCTCAATGCATACAAAGTGTACTAGTGTAATTCTATGGTTAAGAAAAATCATACCTAATTACACTACAATCATCCCGATGATTTGTCCAACTCCATCTCGGTTGTGAGCCTCTTACTTATACTCTACAAGGAACTGATAACATAATCTTTTGTGCGTCACCACACACCATATTATCTACAATGCAAAGTATGAGATATTTTGTGCATATACTAATATAAACATGCAACCTGTGATTTTGTGATTCTCTTTCAAAACGTAGATGTCTATACAAAAGACAAGGCTTTTAGTATACATCCTAACACAATGATCAGATACCATATTAATCGACTGATGGGTAATATCTGTCGACTGATAAGAAAAAATTATCCCCAACCTAAAGGCATTAAAAGAAGGGTTTCAATAAGTATTTCACTCTCAGTTCATGAGAAGTTTGAAGTGAAGTGCCTATATGTCCAACCGATCAAGAGGCATTTATAAGCAGCAAGATAGCAAGCTAAGCAAGATTTCATTATTGTAAAATTGTTTTCGATTTCCTTTATATTTACTTTTGCTCTTCTTATTATATTCTAATATTTGAGCTTGTACGAAGCTTATCTGCCTGTGAAAAGTTTTTGAGAATGAGTCATTCATAGTGGAGCTGTGAGTGTGAGGGGTTCACCTTTGGATTAATTACCTTAAGGAGATGGATATCAAGTTGATGTGTGCCCCATAAGTGTATGAGAATGTCATCAAGTAATAAAAAGATATCGTATCCATAGGGACTGATGAGACAAGCACTAAAGAGGTTGCACTAGTCAGCTACCTAAGAAAGCCGAAAAGGAGAGAAGGTCGCACTGAACTTGATTGCTAGAGAGAGAGGAGAGTAGAGAGGAGAAGGGAGAAGATCTAGACTCTTGGTGTTGGAAGACTATGTGGGAGGAATATCCTAGGGTATAGGTTTCCATGTGATGGTCTTTGTGTTAGGATGTATACTAAAAGCCTAGCTTTTGTATGAATATCTATATTTTGGAATAAGAATCACATGGTCATTGATTGCATTTTATATTTATTATATGTGTGCATATTGTCCTTTACTTTACATTGTAGATATCATGGTATATGGTGCCACACAGAAAATCATGTTATCAGTCCCTTATAGAGTATAAGTAGTGGCTCACAACCGAGATGGTTTTGGACAAACCATTGGCATGGTTGTAGTATAATTTGGTATTGGTTTATCTTGACTATAGAATGATACTAGTACATATATTGAACAGTCCCTTATAGAGTATAAGTAGTGGCTCACAATCGAGATGGTTTTGGACAAACCATTGGCATGGTTGTAGTGTAATTTGTTGAGGCAATCGACCCTTTAAGTGATTGGAAGATCACGGTTTTGATGAGTGGGCGAATAGGTTTAAAGTTAGAGTGTTATGTTGTATTTGACTTGTGTGATTGAGTTTGCAGGACTTGGAAAATCACACTTGGTGGACCTATCCGAGGGACGAGAGCCGAGGGAGGAGAACTAACCTTGAGCGTCTCGCGAAAACAGTAAATATGTATCCCCTAGATTTACTTAAGCATAATTAGAATCAATTGAAAAGAAATTACCTAGGGTTGTCAATTCTCATAAATCTAAGCTCTATGGATTACTATCTTGTCCTGAAATCAACAACTTAGCCTTTTCATCCATCATGAGTCATTGAGATGAATCTAAATCACTAGCCTTTAAAAGAAAATGTTGATGGCTCTCTCCTAAGTTCTAAGTTGATGATGGAAGTGGAGCTCACTCAAACACACATGCTTCATGCACTACCATAGGCTTGCTTATTATCTACTCTCTACCATTTATCATGATAGGATCAACATCTATAAAAACAAAGAAAGACAAAGAAAATGGTAAGGAGTGAATTAAAAGCTAAGGAAATGGAAAAATTAGTAAAGTGGAAGACTTGAGTGCTTGGGAATGTTTCCAATGAACTTTGCTCTCTTATCAGTCCCCTAGTGAATTCAAAAGTGTCCTGGAGTAAACTCTTGCCTTGCACTTCAAAAATTCAATAAAAATCCCTCACTAGACCCTTTGTGCCAATTGTCTATCTTGCGTGCCATTTGTGTTTCTTTCTCTTCTCTTGGTCAGCTACTGAATTCATTTTCTGCTTTCTTTTCCTCTAGTGGAGTCAAAAAGGGAGTGGAACAAAGATGTAATTTGGATGAGAAGCATTCCACTAAATTCATGAAGTCAAAACTCCTTTGTGTTCTTTCTCTTTTCTTTCTTCTTTTCTGGATTTTTTTTTCTTTCTTTTATCCTTTCTTCTGTGTTTCAATATCAGCTCCACGGCATCTTCATTGAAAAACTCTGATTTCAAAACAAATACATCACATAGTAATGGGAAAATCAAATGCTCCACTTGAGGTTGTGGCACTACACTGATTTTTTTTTTTTGATTCTCTTCTCTGAAAAATCCAAACAACCACATCTCTTTCTCCTTTAATCAGCAGTGGATGTGCCCAACAATTTCAGATATATTCCTATACCTCCTGCCTTGATTTATAGCCTTAAAAACTCAAATTGGGTTGCAAGTTGGTACAAGGCTCCCTTGATAGCATTTCTATTGGTTTTCCTCCTTTCATAACTGAATTTTTAGCTTAAGTATCAACTTGCTGCTCTCCAAAACCTCTTGGGCTTCGAGTGGTGTTTGTTCTGAGTCCTTTTCAGCTTTCTTTGCAACAGCCTCATTAATTCCAACTCAATCCATCTACACTTCAATTTCTGCACTGCATACAATTTCTACAATAGCACTTTACTGATTTTTTTTTCATCTTCTTATATCCTTTCGGCAGCTCAGAATTTCTGCTTTAATGTGCCAATTCAGCATCCAAGGTGGTTTCCTCGACTTTGGCACAGATTTTCTGCCATGTTCTAGATTTTTCTCAGCTTGTATCAGTCTTCACTCAGCTCTTTTTCCAGAATTCAATCCAGATTGTCTTCATTTCCAGCACTCGGCAACAACATTTGCTATTTTTCCTCCTTTGCTTGCTCTCAGATTTGGCTCAGCTTCAATTCAAACTTAACAGCAGTGTGTTCAGATTTTCACAGCTTCTTCTCAGATTTCATCAGCCTTCGGTTCAGATTTTTTTCATCTTGTGTTCAGCTAGAATTCAGCTTCCAGAATTAGCTTCCATTCAAATTGTCTTCAGCTGAAATTTAGCTTGTTTTCAGCTGCTATTCAGATTCTACTTTTGCACAAACAGCTGCACTTGTGTGCCACTTTTAGACTTTGGCTCAGCCTCTTTTTCCTTTTCTTGATTTCTAATCTATCCAGCTGCCACATTCAGATTGTAACACCTTGTTTCTGAATTTTATCACTTCCAAACTTCCTATTCCAAATCTCACTGTATGCCACTTGGACTTTGGCATAAACCCCTTTTCTTTTTTTTCGGATTTGAACTCTTAACCTCCATTTCCTTCTGATCAGCAGTGGCTGAGTTCAACTAATATAGCCTAAACAAACCAATTCAGTTCAATTTGGTACAAAAATTGTCTCACTGCATTTTCTGTTTTGGCACAAAAATTTTCTGCACAGATTTTAGCTACTTCAATTCAGATTTTACAGCCCTTGCCGTGCTCCAAGAACAGATTCCAGCATAGATTTTTCTTGTATCATTCAGTATCTCCAAGCTGCAGATCTTCTTTTCTGCCCATAGTTGCATTTTCGGATTGTTACTGCTGAAATTCAGATTGTTTTCAGATGGTACAGCTTCAGCACTCGGCAGCTCAGATTCAGCATTGCAAACTTATTTCAGCTCAGCAAAACTTGTTACTGCTTTACAAGTTCCTTGCATTCCAGATTTTCTCACAGCTTCAAACATGAATTTTTCAGCCTTCGAATCAGAATTAAACATAGAATTTTGATTTCCATGATTTCAACTTCAAACCTTGCTGACCAAAAATAGCTTCATAGATGTTTCCTTGGCAAAGAACTCCTTTCTCTTCACTTGTTACAGAATTTTTCTTTTCTTTGTCATGGCAAAAATTTCTTTATTGGTGTGCCATTTCTTCAGATTCTTCCATTGCTTGCCATTCGAATCTTCAAAAGATGCTAAGGAAGCTAGATATCCAATGGCTTCCATCTTTCTTGCTCATACTTGATACTAAACTCAACTCACTTGGCACCTTTTGGCTTCAACTTGGCAAAAAAAATTTCTTTTGACATGAAATACATCCAAAACTTTAGTCACTCCCCCACACTTAAATCTTTGGCCGTCTCGGGCAAAATAGCATCAAGAAAACATTCCAAACAAACAAGCCCATAGAAAAGTGGGGTTAAAAGTAGGAAATAAGTAAAGAAAAATGGATTGAACATGATTTTTGCCAAAATTGATGTGGGAAAGTAAACAAGGTGATTAGTCTCTATAGATGTGATCCAATCATTGAAATATGGCTTAGAAAGAACCTAAGCAAGTTCTAGAGCACAATAACATATGTGTATCACAAAATAAGGCTAATTCTCACTAGGTAAAAATAATTCATCTCAAGTCATCAATTAAGAATCTAAAGCTAAATAGTACTCAAGCATCCAAGAATTCATCCATGAGCCTAAACCTTAAGTTTTAACAACCAAATTTAACTTATTTTCCAAAAGACTCTAAAATGCTATTAAGATACCCTAAGGGATACATTTATTTCTATTCATGCAATAAAAAGTGCCAAAATGAAATACATGGTAATTACAATGATTTTATTCATGTCATGTATCTTAAGCATTTATTATTAACTACTTACTTCAAAAAGAGAAAGAATTTATTTCCTAGAACCATGAAAATGTACTAAGAGAAAAGACATGGTATTTACAATAAAGAATTTTATTGGAACTTTAAGAAAACTAATTGCGCACGCAAACTAGCATTTATTCTTGCAACAAGTAAGGAAATGGTATATACAAAGAAAAATGAGTGCAAAATTTAGTGAACTCCCCTTTTAAGTTGGGTATGTGGCATCCATATAGTCCACTCCATCCACCTCTAGCTCCTTGACCTCTTCATGGAATTTCTTGAGCCGGTGGCCATTCACTTTGTACACTTGACTCGTGGCCTCCTCTTGAATTTCTATCACTCCATAGGGAAAAACATTAGTCACCAAAAATGGACCCTCCCATCTTGACCTCAACTTCCTTTGATCAATTTGAGTCTTGACTTGTATAATAGCACTTTGTCACCAATTTGAAATTCTTTGTCCACAATGTGCTTGTCATGAAATTTCTTAGTCTTCTCCTTGTAGATCCTTGAATTCTCAAATGCTTCCAACCGGATTTCTTCAAGGTCTTGAAGTTGCAACTTCCTTTCTTCCCCCACCTTAGTAGCATCAAAATTGCAAGCTTTAACCGCTCAGTACGCCTTATGCTCAACCTCCACAGGTAAGTGGCATGATTTCCCATACACAAGTCTATAAGGTGACATTCCAATGGGTGTCTTGTAAGCGGTGCGATATGCCCATAGTGCCTCTTCAAGCCTTTTGCTCCAATCCTTTCTATTAGGTCCCACGGTCTTTTCTAAAATTGATTTCACTTCTCGATTCGACACCTCGGCTTGTCCATTTGTTTGGGGGTGATAAGCAGTAGAAACCTTATGTACAACCCCGTACTTATTAATAAGAGCCTTTATGTGCTTATTGCAAAAATGGGATCCTTGGTCACTTATGATTGCTCTTGGAATTCCAAACCTGCAAAAAATGTGTGACCTGACAAAACTAACAACAACAGATGAATCATCAGTCCTGGTGGGAATGGCCTCCACCCATTTTGAAACATAATCAACAGCTAAAAGAATATACAAGAATCCAAAAGAAGCAGGAAATGGTCCCATAAAATCTATACCCCACACATCAAATATCTCACAATATAAAATAGTTTGTTGAGGCATTTCATTTCTAGCACTTATGTTTCCTGTTCTTTGACATCTATCACAACATTTACAAAACCTATATGAATCTCTAAACAGGGTGGGCCAGTACAATTCACATTCTAAAATTTTTCTAGCAGTTCTTTGTGGTCCAAAATGCCCACCACATGCTGAAGAATGACAAAAAGTGAGTACAGAATGAAACTCATGATTTGGTACACATCTCTTAATGATTTGATGACTATAAAATTTCCACAAGTAAGGATCATCCCACACATAATATTTTGCATCACTTTTAAACTTATCCTTTTGAGCTTTCGAAAAGTGTGTAGGAAAAACATGAGCTACAAAAAAATTCACTAAGTCTGCATACCAAGGTGACTCACCATGCAGCTGTAAAAGCTGCTCATCTCTGAAATCATCATCTATGGCAGTGGGATCTCCATCTCCCTCCAATCTGCTCAAGTGGTCTGCTACCAAATTTTCCTTGCCACTCCTGTCCCGTATCTCCAAGTCAAACTCCTGTAGTAGTAGCATCCATCTAATAAGCCTTGGCTTCGCATCTGGCTTCTTTAGGAGGTACTTCAGTGCTGCATGATCAGAAAACACAACAACATGAGAACACAGTAAATATGATCTGAATCTATCTAAAGCAAAAACAATGGAAAGAAGCTCCTTTTCAGTCGTGGTGTAGTTGGCTTGGGCGGCATCCAGGGTTTTGGAGGCATAGGAAATGACATGTGGTGCTCCATCCACCCTCTGTGCTAAAACAGCTCCCACTGCAAAATTAGAAGCATAACACATTAATTTAAAAGGTAAAGTCCAGTCAGGTGATGTAATAATAGGAGCTGAGGTCAGAGCCTCCCTGAGTCTATGAAAAGCTTCCTTGCATTTTTCATCAAAATGGAACTCAACATCTTTCTGCAGAAGTCGTGTCAAGGGCCGAGCAATCAAGCTAAAGTCTCTAATAAATCTGCGGTAAAATCCTGCATGTCCAAGAAAAGCTCGAATATCCCGTACGCATACGGGGTAAGATAAAGAAGAAATAACACTGATTTTAGCAGGATCTACCTCAATACCCTTCTGAGAGACTATGTGTCCAAGTACTATCCCATGCTCTACCATAAAGTGGCATTTTTCAAAATTTAAAACAAGGTTAGTTTCAATGCAACGATGTAAAACCCTAGACAAGTTATTCAAACATGAATCAAAAGACGTGCCATAAACTGAAAAATCATCCATAAATACCTCCATGCAGTCCTCTAGCAACTCACCGAATATACTCACCATACATCTATGAAAAGTACCGGGTGCGTTGCAGAGTCCGAAGGGCATACGTCTATAGGCAAATGTACCAAAGGGGCAAGTGAAGGTGGTCTTCTCTTGGTCCTCTGGATCTATGCAAATCTGAAAGTAGCCTGAAAATCCGTCCAAGAAACAGTAGTGTGACTTCCCTGCCAGTCTCTCAAGCATCTGATCAATGAATGGTAGAGGGAAGTGATCTTTCCTTGTGACCTTGTTGAGTTTCCTGTAATCAATGCAGACTCTCCAGGAATTCTTAACTCTGGTGGGCACTAGCTCATTGCTTTCATCTGCCACCACGGTCACTCCAGATTTCTTAGGCACCACGTGAATAGGGCTAACCCACTGACTGTCAGAAATAGGGTAAATAATACCTGCCTGTAGAAGTCTAGTCACCTCTTTCTTTACAACATCCAATATAAGTGGGTTGAGCCTCCTTTGTGGTTGCCTCACAGGTTTGACATTTTCCTCTAAAAAGATCCTGTGCATGCAGATAGCTGGGCTGATACCTGGTATATCTGATAGTGTCCACCCAATCGGCTTTTTGTAGTGCCTCAGACTTGCAGTAATTTTTCTTCTTGTTCTGACTCCAAATGCTGTGCAATAATAACAGGGAAAGTTTGCTCCTCTCCTAGATATGCGTACTTCAAATGACCTGGTAATGGCTTTAATTCACTCTGGTCCTCTTCAGCAGAAATAAGTGGTCCCTGGGGCTTAGTGCAATCCCCTACACTCTGAGTATCAGGAAAAATAGGTGATCCTTGGGGCTCTGTGCAATCCCCTACACCTAGAAAAATGTCACCAGCTGGGAGTGTATCTGAAATGTCTTCTGTAAAATCCTCAGTATCAGCAGTCAATACTCTCTCAGCCTCCTCTGAATCAATAGCTCCTTCAGAAAAATCCTCCAGAAATCCCTCAGCCTCTAACTCAGTCTGCGCCAGCTCCTCTAGACTATCCATGCTCATGATAGAGTGATCCTCTCTCGGATGTTTCATAGTATCGAAAAGGCTGAACTGTACCACCGTGTCTCCAATTTCCATAGAAAGTGTCCCGGCATGTACATCAATCTTCGTTCTGGCCGTCTTCAGAAAAGGCCTGCCTAAGATAAGTGGAGAACGGTGTGCCAAGTAATCTCCCTCCATATCCAAAATATAGAAATCAGCAGGAAATATCAGCTCCTTTACCTTCACCAAGCCATCTTCAATCATACCTGCTGGGTAGGTCTGACTCCTATCTGCTAGCTGTATCACCACCCCAGTGGGCTGTAAAGGGCCTATGCCAAGCATCTGAAAAACTGACCGGGGCATCACATTTATGGAAGCTCCTAAATCAAGCATAGCATCGTGGAAAATGGTGCTCCCTATCTCACAAGAAACAGTGAATACCCCTGGATCTTCACACTTCTAAGGAATAGTATGGATAAGTGCTGAGATGTTCTTCCCAAAGCTGACTAATTCATTTTCCTTGAGTTTCTTTTTATGAATACAAAGATCCTTCAAAAACTTAGCATACTTGGGAATCTGCTTGATCATGGTCAACAAAGGTACATTGATCTCCACCTTGCTAAATAATTCCACTAACTCATTGAATTCCTTGGCTTTCTCTTCCTCCACTTGCTTTTTGGCATGTGTTCTCTGCTGTGGAAAGGGTAAAGGAACCCTCAAATCATCAATTTTGGCCGGAGGTGGAGATATAGATGCTGAATTCTGCTGTGCTGTCCCCTGCGAAGTGGCTGCTGTAAAATCGGCCTCGGCACTGTTTTCTTCTCCGTTTGCCACCAAACTTGGAGGGTTGCTTGAGGATTGAGTTGGGAACGGGCTAGGGTTGGAATCAGCTGAATTTGAACTCATTTCAGTGTGGTTTTGGGCCAGAATTGGAGAAGCTGTCCGGTTTCCTGAAAATTCTGCTCTTGGACTCTTAGGAGATGTTGTAACCTTCCCACTTCTCAAAGTTATAGCACTCACATTCCCTTTGGGATTAGGAACGGTTTGGGAAGGAAGTTGACTTGATCCTTGAGCTTGATTTTGGTTAATTCCACTCGCCAATTGCCCTATTTGCCTCTCAACATTTTGATTGTGTTGTTGTTGTTGTTGTTGCCAAGCTTGTTGTTGTTGTTGTGTTTGTACCACTTGTTGTAGCATCTCCATCACTTGCTGATGCTGAAAATCTCCTCCACTTGAGCTCCCATAACCTCCTTGGTTAACATAACTCCTTGTCTGACCTTGAAAGGATGAAGAAGAAGGCTGAAATTTTGATTGCTGATTTTGTTGAAAACTTGAATTTTGGGGATGATAAGAGGGCTGATTAAATTGCTGAGATGCTTGAAAACCTTGCTGGGAGTTGTAGGGATAAAAGTCCTGATTTTGAGATGGCAAATTAGGTGGTGAGGGCTGAAAATTCTGCCCTTGAAACCCTTGATTGTAGGGCTGTGAAAACTGGTTTAAGGGCTGTGATGACTGAAAATTGTGTTGATTTGGAGCTTGGAAAGCTGGGAATGATTGGAAGCCTTGCTGCCATTGATAAGGTTGCTGGAATTGAGGCTCGAATTGCTGAAATGGTTGCTGAAAATGTTGAGAATTAGGCTGAAACGAAGGCTGAAAACTTTGGTGTTTTTGCTGAAAAGTTGGCTGATTGTTTTGCACTTGTTGGGGCTGCTGGAAATTCGATTGAGGCTGCTGTGAAGATTGATTTTGAGGCTCTTGTTGGCAGAAAGCATTCCCATACCTCAAGTTAGGATGATTCCTCCAACCGGGGTTATAGGTAGAGGAATATGGATTGTTTCTTGCTGGAAATTGTCCTCTCACTAATGCAGCTACTGTCTCGTCCTGTTGGAGAGTGGGGCACGAATCTGAGGTGTGGTCTAGGCTAGAGCAAATGCCACACACACTTATCACTTGACTAGAGGGTGGAGGTACTGAAGGAGTTGACCCTTGATTTGCATTGCTAACCTTCAACTCCTTAATAAGTGATGTGATCTCTGCAAATCTCTTGTCATAATGATCAATAGGCACTAACTGAACTTCTCCCACTCCTCTGGTGGTCAAGGCTCTGCCTCCAAATTGTTGGGAATTCTTAGCCATATTAGAAATTAACTCCCTAGCCTGCATTGGTGACTTGTTCACTAGGGCTCCTCCAGCTGCAGCATCTATCAGGACTCTATCCATCTGCAGCAGTCCTTCATAAAAATATTGAATCAATAACTGCTCACTGATTTGATGCTGGGGGCAACTTGAACACAACTTGTTAAATCTTTCCCAGTAATCATATAGTGTTTCGCCCACCACTTGCTGAATCCCACAGATATTTTTTCTGATTATAGCTATGCGGGAAGCTGGGAAATACTTCTCCAAAAATGCCTTCTTCATAGCGATCCAACTAGACACATGTCCTGTAGGCAGATAATAGAACCAGTCTTTGGCTGCTCCTGTCAATGTGAAGGGGAAAGCCCTCAGCTTGATGTCTTCTTCAGAAATGCCCTGAGGCTTCATAGTAGAGCACACCACATGAAATTCGTGCAAGTGTCTGTTTGGATCCTCCCCATATAAACCCTGAAATTTTGGCAGCAAATTGATAAGTCCCGATCTTAACTCAAAACTTTCCCCCAGCTCTGGATAAGCTATGCTGGAGTACTGAAATGCAGCGTCAGGTACTGCAAGCTCCTTCATGGTCCTCTGGTGATCTGCCATGTCAATGCCTGAGTGAGTGCTGATAATCTGAATAGGAGGTATATCTGTAGTCTCAGAATGAATGGCCTGGCTCCTCCTAACTCTGAAAGTCCTCTCAATCTTAGGATCGAAATCTTCTAATTCAGCACCTAAAGACCTGGTCATAAAAACAAAACAAATCGCAGTAAAAGTAGATAAAAAGATAAATCAAATAATATCAAATCCAAGGATATAGCAATAAGCACAAAAACAAATCAAGAATGATATGAAATAAGTGCACAAGCAAAAATCAAACAAGTCAACTAACAGTTCCCCGGCAACGGTGCCAAAAATTTGACAGGCCCAAACTATGTGTCACGAATGTGGGCCTCAAATTTAGATATTTATAAATGTGAATAACTGGAAACCCTTTTTACAATCAAAAATCTGAAAATGTAGCAAAGGGGCCACAGATCGTATTTTTCTCGGGGCTAGTTGTCGTGCTTGATTCAAACTTGTAGTTATGTGTCGTTTTTGGGTTTCAAACACGTAAATGGGTTTTGGTTTTTAATTGAAAATGAAAATGAAATGAAAATAAAAGAAAGTGAGCAATGGAACTAAACAGAGAAATTTGCACTAAGAATTCAACTAAGGGAAACCTAAGTAACACTTACCATATTTTTTTCATGGAAATCGTTTTCTGTTTACAACCAACCAAAAGAAACTCCAAGCAATGAAGTAAAGGCAGTGAAGGAATTTTCGAAATTGAACAGGCTTGCAACAAATCAAGGTATGCGAAATAGACTAGATTAAGCAAACAACTCAACTAAACAAACTAGAGAGTTTTTGTTTTTGGAAATATACAACTGCCAACTAAATTCAGAATTGAGTGAGTACAACTTATTGTTTTCAACACAACCGTATGCCACAAAGAAAACAGCTGAATTCGAATGCAAGAGGGTTTAAGGCAGTTGGCACGCAATGGAGAAACTCTTGTTCCGAGGGCTGAATTTTTGTGCCAAGAGCTGATTCTAACAGTTCGGGATTGCAGCTGATCAAATGCAATTTGAGAAGAACAAACTTTCAATGAAGAACTTAGCAGGGATTGATGAAGAACAGCTCACTTAGACACAAACAGAAGCAAGGGAAAGAATGCAGAAATAAAAGCAAATGCAGTAATGAAAATCAGACTCTCGGAAATGTGATGCTTGCTAAGCTAAAACATGGACTGAATTGCAGAAAATCGAAACCAAATTCTTTGTCAACTAAGCAAACATATATTGGACTCGAAGGCAGGAATTAACACAATGAAATTGCAGAGACAATTTGGAAAACAGCCCTGGCAACTTCAGAATTCGGCAGGAAGTTCAGAGCTAAGAGTGGCACGCAACAAAGGACTTGATAAACAGAAAGTAAGATACGAAACAAACTGAAATTAAGTGTAACTACTCACTAACAAGTAACTTAACTAATTAGACTGAAGATTAAACTAAACTACAGCTGAAACGATTTGAACAACTACACCTACGAATCTGAAATTTTTGCAGAAACTAACTATACTCACAATAGCAAACTGATACGCAAGAATATAGGTTTGCAAAGAACTACAATTAAATGCTAATGTAACTAAACTCACTATCTATCTATACTAAAGCAGAGATTAACAACTAATATCAAGAAAATTAAAACAAGTGCAGAATCCAAAGGAAAGAAAGCAAAACTGAATTAAACTTGGCACGCAACACTTGAAATTGGCACGCTAGCAAATTGAACTAAAATGAACTGAAATTTGATCTTGTCAATTGCTAAACAGGTTCCTAAATTACTCTACTTGCAGAATTGAAGCTAAATTACAGCTAACAACTCAAGAATCGAAAAATTCAGTAACTACAGCAGAATTTCAGAACATAACAGTGCCGAATTGAAACTACAGCTATAAACTTAGAAACTAAGGATCTAAACTACTCCTCAACTCCTTCCTCAGCTCAAGAAATTCTTGGTTGTCAATCAAGAACCGGCTTCGAACCCCTAGGCTCAGCAAATCGATGGACAATCGATTCTGAAGTTGTTTCTGAACAGAATCTGCGCTTGATGGAATTTTCCATCCGATTCACTC
Organism: Boesenbergia rotunda; assembly: GCA_024364735.1. NCBI lineage: Eukaryota > Viridiplantae > Streptophyta > Magnoliopsida > Zingiberales > Zingiberaceae > Boesenbergia > Boesenbergia rotunda. The sequence continues at coordinate 24,934 of JAGFNQ010006556.1, read as the reverse complement.
CATCTCGATTGGAGGAGCTGCGATGATGATGTGGGAAACTTTGAGCTCACCTGAGAACCCCTACAAGTGGTTCAGAAGCTTTGAAATGGATTGTGGTCGAGAAGAGGATGATCGGACTGAGAACTGCCGGAACCCCCAAGAAATCCTCTGTTCCAGCGCAAATGAGCAGAATACTTCAATCACCAATCGCCAAAAACTTGATTCTTGATCTGGAATGGAAGATGAGGTGGTCACGCCTTCATGGAAACAAAAATTTTCGAAATCGATGAAGAACTGATGAAGAACGGCGAAGAGCAGTGGAGAAGAGCTGAAGACGCGACAAGGTTTTCTGCGCAGAAGATTTCCTTAAGTATTTAGCTTTGAACGGTCCAGATTGATCCACTTCAATCCAACGGCTGATCTTGGTCCGATTTGAGCCAAACATTGATGATGATGATCTGGGGTCAGGATCTGCCTTGTGGTAGCTCGGATCCTCCAGATATGCCACAGATGATCCAGATCAACTCTATCTGTGATTGGACGCTCTAGAGCCCTCCTTGCTTGATCCAACGGTTGATTTAGCTCTGATTGGGATGAAACCTTCAGATCTTGATCATAGAGCTTGATCAACCCTAACCCTAGCTCGGATTGCTTCAGATCGTCCCAGATGGCTCAGATCTAGCCGCTCTTGAATCAGACGACCCGGATTAATCGTAGGCTTGATAATTCGATCCGGTTCACATCCGACTCAGGTTTGACCCAATATGCCCTAGATCCTTGAACTTGGATGCCTACAAAAATAGATCAAGAATTTAGTGGCCAATTAACTCAAATATCTGTAATTTTGCAATTAAGTCCAAAATATGAATAAGTTCTAAAACCTAGGGCAATTTCACAATTTTAGCAATAAAAAGATAGATCAAACATGGATTTAAGCAGCTCAAATAATCAATAAAATAGTATTTATCAATGCTCATACCATCGTCTTCCATCATCATGAGCAGTTTGACGAGCAGGCGAGATCCGAAAGGTTTGAGGTCTCCAGACTCCTCTTCACCTCTAAGATGCAGGAAGGCACTTCTGTTTCACAGTTTGTGTTGAAGATGTTGGGGTACATTGAGCGACTAGGCACACTCGGATTTACAATGGATCACGAACTAAGTATTGACTTAATTCTGCATTGTTTGCCCAAGAGTTACTCACAGTTTGTGATGAACTATAGGATGAACAAACTGGAGACTACCATTCCTGAGTTGCTTAACCTGCTGAAGATTGTAGAGCCTTTTGTAAAGCAGGATCAGAAGACGGTACTGTTAGTTGGTTCCTCAAAGAAAGGCTCTAAGAGGAAGCCCAAAGAACAAAACAAGGGAAGGAAGAAAAAGGCCAAAAAGATTGAAAAGGCACCAAAAGGCACTTGCCATCACTACGGCATGGAGGGCCACTGGCGAAGAAACTGCAAGGTTTATCTTGAGTCCCTGAAGAAGAAGGCATCCGATGCCCCATCCTCTTCAGGTATCTTCGTTATTGAATGTCACTCTATTTCCTCGGACACCTGGGTATTTGATACTGGGTGTAGCTCACATATATGTAATGACATACAGGGGTTAAGGAATAGAAGAAGACTCGTCAAGGGAGAAGCGAATTTGCGAGTTGGAAATGGAGCAAAGATTGCTGTTGTTGCCATCGGAACATATTTGCTAAAGCTCCCTACTGGACTTGTCTTAGAATTGGATAATTGTTATTTTGTTCCTTCGTTAATAAAGAACATTGTATCTATTTCATGCTTGAATGAAAAGGGTTATCATTTAACTTTTAGTAATAATTGCTGTTACATAACTTTAAATGTTGTTCTTTATGGGACCGGAACTTTATGCAATGGTATCTACACGTTAGATTTATCCGGTGACGTTTTCAATATCGAAGTTAGCAACAAACGTGCTCGAATAGATAATCAAATAGACTCCTATAAGTGGCATTGTCGTCTTGGCCATGTAAGCAAGAAACCCATGACCAAATTACACCGATGTGGAATTCTGGAATCATTTGAACATGGTTCATTTGATACATGCGAATCATGCATAAAAGGCAAGATGACCAAATTACCCTTTTCCGAAAAAGGAAAACCAGTGGGAGAATTGCTTGGTCTAATACATACTGATGTATGTGGACCAATGTCAACTCTTGCACAAGGAGGTTATAGCTACTTCATTACCTTTATCGATGATCACTCACAATTCGGGTATGTGTTCGTAATGAAACACAAATCTGAAGCTTGATGGACATGGTTAGATCTATGATGAATCATGCAACTCTTCCAAAATCCTTTTGGGCTATGCGCTTAAGACAATTATTTACTTACTAAACAGAGTCCCGACCAAGGTAGTCTCTACTACTCTATATGAGACGTGGAATAGTAAGAAACCTCATTTATCTCACCTAAAGATATGGGGTTGTCCTGCTTATGTAAAGCGGACTGTATCAGACAAATTGGATGCTAAGTCTGATAAATGTCTATTTATTGGATACCCTAAGGAAACGAAAGGTTACCAATTCTATCATCCCTTGGAACAAAAGGTGTTTGTTTCAAGACATGCTGTATTTCTAGAAAAAGAATTTCTTTTACAAGAAAATAGTGGGAGTAGCATTGAACTTGAAGAAGTTCAAGAAACTCCAATAGACATTACAGAGACATCTAGTCTAGACCCACAACCAATAACTCATAATGATGAGCTATCAGTTGAACCTAAAACAACACCACTTTTTCGTAGGTCTGATAGGACACGCAATATTCCAGAGAGATACGAATTTCTCATAAGTGAATCGAATGACGTGTTACTCATTAACGATGATGAACCTATCAGTTATGAAGATGTTCTGAAAAATTCAGAAAGGGATAAATGGCTTAAAGCCATGAAGTCGGAAATGGATTCCATGTACAAATATCAAGTATGGGACTTGGTTAACCCACCTGAAGGGATTAAGCCCATAGGGTGCAAGTGAGTTTTCAAGAAGAAAATCGACATGGAAGGTAATGTTGTTACCTTTAAGGCTAGATTAGTGGCAAAAGGATATCGTCAGAAACAAGGAATTGATTATGACGAAACCTATTCGCCAGTAGCTATGCTTAAATCCATTCGGATGCTCCTAGCCATAACAGCTCATTATGATTATGAGACATGACAAATGGATGTGAAAACAACTTTTCTTAATGGAAACCTGCTTGAGGATGTATACATGATACAACCTGAAGGTTTCACATCGGTTAATAAAACCAAAGTATACAAGCTTCGACGATCCATATATGGACTAAAGCAAGCATCCAGGAGTTGGAACATCCATTTTGATGAGACAATCAAAGAGTTTGATTTCTCACAAAATCCTGACGAACCTTATGTGTACAAGAAGGTTAGTGGGAGTGCAGTCATATTCCTAGTGTTATATGTCGATGCCATATTACTTATAGGAAACGATATATCAGTCTTACAGTCAGTTAAAATTTGGTTGTCCAAAACTTTCTCCATGAAAGACCTGGGAGAAGCAACCTATATCCTTGGGATTAGAATATATAGAGATAGATCAAAACGGTTGCTTGGTCTTTCGCAGTTTACATATATAGACCGAGTGCTAGAAAGGTTTAGCATGTCAGAATCCAAGAAAGGTTACCTTCCCATCAGGCATGGGATCAACCTTTCGAAGTCTATGTGTCCGCGCACAGAAGATGAGAGGATTTGCATGAGTAAGATTCCTTATGCATCCGCGATAGGATCTATCATGTATGCTATGTTATGTACTAGGCCCGATGTATCGTATGCTCTGAGCGTCACAAGAAGATACCAGTCTAATCCAGGAATGGATCATTGGGCGGCTATCAAGACAATCCTCAAGTACTTAAGAAACACTAAGGATGTGTTCCTAATATTTGGAGAAGGTGATATGATAATATGTGGGTATACCGATGCCAGTATCCAGATAGATAAGAATGACTCCAAATCTCAGTCCGGATACGTATTTATTTTGAATGGAGGCGCAATAAGTTGGAAGAGTTCCAAGCAAAACACCGTAGCGGATTCTACCACGGAAGCGGAATATATTGTAGCTTCGGAAGCAGCAAAGGAAGCAGTCTGGATCAAGAAGTTTGTCTCAGAACTTGGTGTAGTTCCAACCATTGATGAAGCAATACCGGTTTACTACGACAACAATGGAGCTATTGCTCAAGCGAAGGAACCAAGGTCTCATCAGTGATCCAAACATGTGCTTCGCCGCTATCATCTGATCAGAGAGATTATAAGTAGGAATGATATACAAATTGAGAAAATTCCCACTGAAAGGAATTTAGCAGATCCTTTAACTAAGGCCTTGCCTCAAAGCAAGTTTGAGGGTCATGTTAGAGCATGTGGTATTGGGTACCGTAGCGATTGATATTAGGCCAAGTGGGAGTTTGTTAGTGATATGAGAGAAGTATCCTAAGGCAATCGCCTTATGATTGTAATCATTTATTTTAATAAATAAATATTCACTATTTGAGTATACATGTTTGTGTATTTGATTGAGATCTTAAACTCATTTACTGAATACCCGCAATACAATTCAGAGCATGAGAGAATTTGTGATGAATTCACAACTAGTGATTATCTCTACATGTGCAATTGTGAAGTATTGAAATTGTCCCTAGTCGATGAATTGATAAATACGAACACTATCAATTCTGTTGAGACTAGCATGGGTTATTCTCTAATCAGCTGATTCTCACTGGCTGGTGACATTGAGATGTCCGGAGATAAACATTAATGCTAGTTAAGGGAACTAGTTCATTGGAGTGACTGAATGTAAAACTTCATATGGTAGTCTACATATAGATATGTCAGTGAAGTTCTTACTACAGCTTAAGTGCGATGTTCCTTTGACTTGCGGTGTTCAAGTTATCTTGGTCATGGAGACTTATACTTTGACATCTTAAGCAAGCATCTCCAAGGAGGTGTGGACCCAGGATGATTGGGTATAAGCCGAAGTGCCCGAAGATGTTTGAACAACCTACAAAGGATTCACCACTCCTTGCGAGGAGATGTATACCCGAGGCCTATCGTCGGATTGTGACTCGAAGCCTTTGGCCAGAGCATGACATGAACAGAGTATGAATATCTTAAATATATGAGAGTAATTAGAATCCGTAGGACGAGAAAACGTTACTTGGGCTAGGTGTGACGTAGTCAGCCTAGTGGGGACTGACACACATAGACCATGTCCTAAGCCAAGTGGGTATAAGATGGTGCTGGGAATGGGGCACGATTCATTATAGCTGCTAAAGGGTTTCAGAATTGTTTCTGAAGTCAACCGTTGATCTTTCGATTAATTGGGGATTATGATGTACTACTAGGTGCCACTCATGATCGTTTATATTTATTGATTAATTATAGACGACCAACATAAATCGAAAGCCTATTTAGTCACACGCACTACGAGTAATCCGAGGGATTTAAAACGAGTTGAAAATTGGATTTTCCAATCAAGAGAGATTAAGTTTGGTTGAGCCAAACGATAAGTCGAATCTGAATTTTTCAGAGATGCATCGGTAGCATAAAATGGCTAAGTCTTTTGAAGACTTAATAAATGAATTAAATAAGTTTAATTCATTGGGGCTTGGCTTGGATGGGTTGACCAAAGAGGGCCTCTATCCTCTTTGCTTGGCCGGCCACAACAAAGGGAGAGAACCAAGTTTTTGGTTCAATTTATAAAATAATCCAAGTGTGGTTTATTTTATAAAATTATGGATGATATAAATTTTTATATAATAAACCAAGGTTTGATTTATTTTTCATGGAAATTAAAATGAACCATGGATTGGTTTATTTTATAAAATCAATCATGGATTGATTTACCATGATAAGGAAATTTATTCCATAAGAGAGAAGAGACTTGATTGATTTTTATCATGAATTAAAATATGATTTTAACCATGATATAAAATCAAACTTGGCATGATGGAATAAGTTATTCCATATTTGAGAGGCTTGATGGTTGAGAGGCCACTATATAAAGAACCCAAGGCAAGGCTTGGGTAATACAATAGAGATGAAGGCATATGCTTTCTCCCTCTCTTTCTCTCCTTCTCTTCTCCCCTTCTTGCCGTGCGCCAACCAGCCCCAAGAAGGAGCACCAGCCGACCATCCTTTTGTGGTTAGTCTTCCGACTTCTCTCTTGATTTTTCTCGTCGCGTTCTCGGAGAATCTAGTAGTTCTCGAGAATACGAAACTCGTGGCTTTGCGAAGTCATCTCGAAGATACTCGGTGTGGACGCGAATAGAGGCGGAGCTTCCAAGGGACGCTTACGGTTGGATCTCGTCCCTTCCTTCGAGTTACGTGAGGTAATATGTAAATTAGTCTACGTTTCTGTAAAAATTTTAAATATATGATCATGTCTACACAAGATAAAATTACATGCTTAGATGTGTGGTTAAATGATTTAGAGAAATTATTTATGCTAAACCTTCCGCTGCACGTAATTAATTTTAAAATTACGATCCCGCATCCATGTCAACATGCACCCGGACCCAACAGAGCTGACCTGGGGCTCGACTGGAGAGGATTCATAGAGTCCAGGAGAGCTCAGTGGTAGCTGGGCTGTTGCTGCTAAGCAGCTGGTGAGCTGCAGAGGAGCGTTTGGTGATCTATGGCGACCTGGATGGGTAGCAGATTAAGGGTTGGCTGCTGAAGAAGAGGAGGGAACTCTTGAAGCAATCTCTCTGGCTCTCTTGTGCAATCACTGTGAATCTTGAAGCTCTTGCATACACTCTGATACGTTGAAGCTTGAGAGACTTGAGCACTAAGAAGGATTCGTGGCAAGGCGATCAACAAGCAATCAAGGAAGAGCTGAGTGAAGGCTCTTGCAAGGNGGAATGCCAGGTACAAAGACCTAGCGAAGGACTGCTAGGCACCAGGTGAAGGACAGCTTGGTACTGAAGACCTGGCGAAGGACAGCTAGGCACCTGGCGAAGGACTGCTGGGTAAAAGTCCAACCGGAGGAGTCGGTTGGCATCAGGTAAATTCTCCCGAGAGGAGTAGGTGAGGACGCGTTCCCCGTCGAGGGAACAGTAGGCGTCGGTTCGACCTAGGGCTCCATTTTGGAGACCCAAAGTCAGAACCAAGACAGCGGAGGCTGTATAAACCTAATACTTAATGGCTTTATGTTGTTTTGGACTAACCCTGGATGCAGGACCGAAGGAACGTGTGTCTGCAGCTCAGAATGCCCAAAGGAGAGAGGCAAGTGGCTGAGCAGGGTGCCTCCAGTTTTCCGGGCGCCCCCAAGGTCAATACAAAATGAGTGAAGCAAAGATGTGCTTCGGCAGCTTACTGGGCGGGGCACCCCCGTGCTCCCGGGCGCCCCCGTGCTCCCGGGCGCCCCAGATGGTCCGGGCGCCCCGAGCTAAAGCTAACGAAGTGGATCAACTTAAGCCAGCGAGAAGCTAGCGGATCGAGTCAACCCGGGCGGCCCCAGCGTCCCGGGCGCCACCGTCAAAGCTCGATCCCGAGTTTGAAGGGATCAGAGCTGACCGAGAGGAACTCGGATCAGATGACACGTGGGGGTGGGGGGGGGGGGAGGGGGCACCCCCGACGTTCCGGGCGCCCCAGAGGCTATAAAAAGGCCCTCGACCCCAAGGCTTCGAACTACAATTTCTTCCAACACATTCACGCTCTTTTGCTCTAGCGCTCTGTCCCGGAAACCTCTTGACTCGAGATACAAGCGCCGACGACGTCCCTCTGCTTCGAAAATATGATCTACTCCGGATGTCGGTAACTAAGAGCGGATTTCTTTCAGTTTACTGTACTAATCTTGTAATCTATTTCTGTAAACTTTTTGCGCATATAGAATTGCCCGCAGTAAACGGTCAACGACCGTGGGCCTTGGAGTAGGAGCCGACCGCGACTCCGAACCAAGTAAAATCTTGGTGTTCGCGTGTGTTAGTTTGTTTTTAATTATTTCCGTTGCTAATTCTCTTTTACGAATCCGAACGTTTTACGATATTCACCCCCCCTCTATCGTTTCTCTCGATCCAACAAGTGGTATCAGAGCGGGGAAGCTCAAATTTTGTGCAACCACCGATTTGAGAATTTTTCGAATTTTACGAAATTTTTTTTGTTCGAAATTTTTCTTGTTAATTGAGGTTGGTGCAACACCCCTCGACAAATATTTTTCTTTTACTTCCCGCACTACTAATCCAAGACCAAGTCTTGGGATATTTTCTTTCCTCTTAGTTTACTTTTCAGATAAAATGGCCATGCAAGAAGGCTTCAGCACCGCAAGACCACCTCTCTTCAGTGGGGAGGACTTCTCCTACTAGAAGAGCAGAATGGAGGTCCACCTTTACCTGAAAACTCAGGTGGACATGTGGATAATTATCCAGTCCTGACTGGAGATTCCAAAGAATGCTGAAGGTGTAACGCCCGCTTTTTTTTTCTTTTTTCCATAAAGCGGCGTTACGCTAAACATACATGTGCATATAAAACATCTTAATGCAGCGGAATAACTAGTACTTACATTATATACACATGTCTGGGTTATCTTTCATGGACATGGTGACATTATACTTAACATATTACCAGCATACCTAGCATCATGATATCAACTTTTCATAACTTATTCATAAGCATTTCGGGTAACATATTACCAGTATGCATGGCATCATGATATCAACTTTCCATAACTTATTCATAAGCATTTCAGGTAATAAGTAGTTTAATCATAACTTCATGAATAGTAGGTTGTTTCTTAGGCATAACTATCATAAGCCGAGCATAAACCAAAACAAGCATAGTCAGATTCACAAAACATTCAATAAGTGAAATAAGAGAGTTTCTTGGCCATGTCACTACTACACACACCCATTCTTGCCCTCCTGCTGCTTCCTTATTGTCCCATTGCGTGATCTGCGGTATAAGGAAAATAAGACTATAAGCACACAGGCTTAGTAAGACTCTTTCCTACTCACAAAATCTATACGTCGTATAAACATGCACATAATGTTTCAATCCTACATATCATAGCATACTTTCTATCATGAACATCTACACCACTATGCCATCATCGTTTTAGCATAAACATATATAAAATCATGGCATCATAATTTAGCATGCACATAAATAAAATCATGGCATCATAATCTAGTATGAACATAAATAAAATCATGGCATTGTCATCTAGCATGAACATAAATAAAATCATGGCATTATCATCTAGCATGAACATAAATAAAATCATGACATTATCATCTAGCATGAACATAAATAAAATCATGGCATTATCATCTAGCATGAACATAAATAAAATTATTTGCATAAACATACTTTGCATAAGCATACTTATCATAACCATAATGCATAACATGGATGGATGCATGAGCAAATGCATATACCATAGGGATGCTTAGTTTGAAATCATATCTTTTTTTTTATACTTAAACATAATCATAACATTCATTGGGCCCTGGCTTGTACCACATACATACATCATAAGCGCGCATCCCTAAGTAAATACGAGGTAGCGAGCCCCGACCTACTAGGGTAAGGACAGCATAGTCGGTAGTCCCAGAACCGGGGCGTTCTTAAGGTGCCCATCCCTGTTGCACAGCTTCGGTAGTGCCAGAACCGTGGACAACATAGTCGGTAGTCCAGAATCGGGGCGTTCTGAAGGTGCCCATCCCTTGGACCCATACTTCGGTCCGGTACAAGCCCATTCATAAAGTAAAATACTTTACATGCTTCATTATTCATAAGACATGGCATACATCTTCATTCATAAAACATGGCATGCATCTTCATTCATAAACATGGCATGTGTAACGACCCGGCCCGTCTACCGGCCCATTTATCGGCCCATTTACCGGTCCTCACGACCGTCGTACCGTCGTACCATCGACCATCGACCATGCCGTCATTCATAAACATGGCATGCATCTTTATTCATAAAACATAGCATGCACTTTCATTCATAAACATAACATGCATACATATCATTCATAAATCATGGCATACATTCATATTATTCATAAATCATGGCATGCATACATATCATTCATAAATCATGGCATACCTACATAATTAGCATCTTAATTCATAAAAACATGCATGGTCATGGTACATGGAAAAACATGCCTAGGTCCTTTCATACATGATACTGTTGGATCGGGTTGGACCGGCTAGAGGGAGGTAATAGACGGGGAAAAAAAATTATGAAAGTGGAGGCACTCGTCTTTTAAAAAAGAACTTGGTCACAACTGAGAACGTTGCTTCCAAGGTAGTGGACGCTCAATAAAAATCTCCTTGTGGCAGAGAAGCCTTACAAAAATAGCACGCTAGAGATTTTACAAGAATGAATAAAATGATTGATTTCTAAAGCAAAACCTCTAAGTCTATTTATAGCCTAAGAGAATAAATCTGGATTGTTGATTGTTGATCACTTTTCTCTTGGCCGTTGATCCATGGATGTAATCTGGATGGTTGATCTTGGATGGGATTAAACTGCATCCATTGGATTTGATTAAAGGATAATGTAACATTATCCTTGAAGTTTTAATTGTTTTAATTAAAACTTTATCTTTCCTCAAGATGGCTGTTGGAATCTCCATGTCGCTGTTGTAATCTCTAAGTAGTAATATCGGCAACATTTTACTGCCATCGGCCTTTAGTCCAAATGGTAAGTGGGTTAGTGTGTGTTGTTGAGGTCTCGGGTTCGATCCTTCGTGGCACCAAATAATTTTCTCTTTTCTTTTGGGCGCTTGGACTAGTCTTTTTGATTCTTCGTCTTCTGGGTGATTTCCGGCCAACCGGAGTTAGGCTCACCCGAACCCGACTCCGGCCTTTCGCCCCTCGAGCGTCCTTCCTCCCGGCTTCTTGTCTCTCGGACACTGCGCACGTCCTTCTCGCTCCACCGGTGTACTCTTCCGCAGCATCCGCGTCCCTCGGATTGTACCGAGCCCGTCGGCTCACTTCCCCGCACAATCCTTCTCGTCCGCTACGTCTTACACTCGACTTCCTCTGTACCTAAGCTCCTGCACACTTAGCAAAGGGATTAAAACCAACAGGACCTAACCTAACTTGGTTGATCACATCAAAACCAACTGGGGCACCAACAATCTCCCCCTTTTTGATGTGCATCAACCCAAGTTTAGTTAGGGATAAACAACAGAATTAAGCATAAAAAATTTTGCAATCATGTACATAACCTCCCCCGAACTACTCTCCCCCTTTGATCACAGCAAAAATGGGACAAAAAAATAGGGAAGGGAAAATATAATTAGGGAAGAAGAAAAATTTTAAGTGTGATAACAAATATTCTAAAGAATCGCATTACCACAAAATTTTTAAATTTAAAATGGCATATTTTTTCAGAAGTTAATTCCAATTTTTTTATTGAAAAAAAATAGATTTCAATAAACGATTCATAAAAAAATTGAACATTTATGAAAAAAATCTGAATATTTTTGTCAAAGTCGAAGATGAAGATATGAGTTTAGACAAAAATTTTCAGTTTTAAATTTGTTTATCAAGTCTGAAAATAACAGATACAAGTTTTTGAAGAATAATTTTTTTTTTAAAAAAATCAAAAAATACTTCAATTTTTTTAAAAAAAAATTATAATGAGTTTTTCCACTATATCTGTATCATGAAAAATTAGATCAATAAAAATAAATTATTTATCTATTTTTTTTTTAAATTTTAATTTCAAATTTTGACCGAAAATATTTGAAAAATATTAACATAACTTTTGTAAAAGAATTCTGCACAAAAAAACTTATCAGTTTAAAATAAATTTTGGAACCCAAAATAAATTTTCATCTACGGGGTTAATCAAAAACTTTGGAGGAATATAATTTCTAGGAATTTTCCTAATCTGGCCCTTATGATTTTTAACATACCAATTCAGATTTTTAGGATAAAAATTCTTTTTAATTCTTAAATATGCAATATCATTTTCTAATTTCTCCACTAGATTCTTCAAATTTTCATTTTCTATTTTTAATTGGTCGGATAGAACAGATGAGCATATAATGCCAAATCTTTCTTTTAACTCAGAGTTTTCTATCTCCAATTTATTCATCGACTTAACCATGGATTTTATTACCGAGTAGATTCGAGCAGGTGGAAGTAGGCATACCTCACTTACCGGGTCGGTTTCGAAAAGCGAGGTTCCTCCTTCGTCGTCGCTTTCTTCTGACGTCTCTCTCCCTTTATCAGTGCTCCCTTCTTGATGGTTTGCCATCAGCGCAAGTCCCGCGTATTCTTGACCTTCCGACTCCTCTGACGAGGACTCATCGTCGAGTTGGATCTTCCTTGTGTTCAGTGCGGCGATGTCTGATTTCTTATTCTTCTCTTCATGCAATTCTAGGAATTTCTCCCAGAGCTCTTTTGCCGAGTTGTAATTCTTGATGCGGTTAATTTCTTGCGCGGGAAGAATGGCTAGTAGATGAAATTCAGCTTTGCCGTTTGCTTCAAAGTCTGATTTCTCCTTCTTGGTCCACGACTTTATTTCTTTATCCTTGCCGTTGTTGTCTTTAGGAACTGAAAATCCATTTTTCATAATTATTAGCAATTCAATATCAGTTTTAAAAAATACCTGCATTCGGCGCTTCCACATCGCGAACTCCCCCTCAAATTTCGGCGGGTAGATTACGGCTCCAACCATTTTTCTTGAAATTGCTGCAGTCGGCGATTAGTCCTTCTGCGGTGACCTTGGCTCTGATACCACTTGTTGGATCGGGTTGGACCGGCTAGAGGGGGGTGAATAGACGGGAAAAAAAATTATGAAAGTGGAGGCACTCGTCTTTTAAAAAAGAACTTAGTCACAACTGAGAACGTTGCTTCCAAGGCAGTGGACGCTCAATAAAAATCTCCTTGTGGCGGAGAAGTCTTACAAAAATAGCATGCTAGAGATTTTACAAGAATGAATAAAATGATTGATTTCTAAAGCAAAACCTCTAAGTCTATTTATAGCCTAAGAGAATAAATCTGGATTGTTGATTGTTGATCACTTTTCTCTTGGCCGTTGATCCATGGATGTAATCTGGATGGTTGATCTTGGATGGGATTAAACTGCATCCATTGGATTTGATTAAAGGATAATGTAACATTATCCTTGAAGTTTTATGTGTTTTAATTAAAACTTTATCTTTCCTCGAGATGGCTGTTGGAATCTCCATGTCGCTGTTGTAATCTCTAAGTAGTAATATCGGCAACATTTTACTGCCATCGGCCTTTAGTCCAAATGGTAAGTAGGTTAGTGTGTGTTGTTGAGGTCTCGGGTTCGATCCTTCGTGGCACCAAATAATTTTCTCTTTTCTTTTGGGCGCTTGGACTAGTCTTTTTGATTCTTCGTCTTCTGGGTGATTTCCGGCCAACCGGAGTTAGGCTCACCCGAACCCGACTCCGGCCTTTCGCCCCTCGAGCGTCCTTCCTCCCGGCTTCTTGTCCCTCGGACACCGCGCACGTCCTTCTCGCTCCACCGGTGTACTCTTCCGCAACATCCGCGTCCCTCGGATTGTACCGAGCCCGTCGGCTCACTTCCCCGCACAATCCTTCTCGTCCGCTACGTCTTACACTCGACTTCCTCCGTACCTAAGCTCCTGCACACTTAGAAGAGGGATTAAAACCACAGGACCTAACCTAACTTGGTTGATCACATCAAAACCAACTGGGGCACCAATAGATACATTTCCTTGGGTTCATGGCACATTTCTAAACATTTATGAATCATCATCACAAGTGACCTAACATATAATTCATGACACATAAGCTAGGGTTTCAATTGGCATAAACATTCTTCCAACATACTTAAACATCTATATACATCATAGTACCCTACAAACATGCATCCTTGTGGTTTTAACCCAACCCAAACCCTAAATCTTGGGAGTTGGCCGAAAGTTCCTTGGCATGAAACTCCACCATTCAATCAATAGGAAGGGTTCCATAAGTAAAAGAACACTCATACATTACATACAAGACCATAGGGAGCCATTAAACCCCATGATTGGAGTAAATCCTAAACCCTAGCCCTACCTTGGGACCTTGGCCGAAACCCTAATGGGTCACCATCACATGAATAAATTCATAAAGTTACAAATTTACATCCTATAACTTACATATACTTCCATAGGAAAACATTTGAACTCTTGCTTGGAGTTAACCCTAACCCCTTGCCCTAAAACCCATCTTGGCCGAAAGTTACTAGGGCCTTAAATCATGTAAAAACTTTCACATAACCCCTATTAGCATCTCTTACCACATAAGAAAACATAAGGAACAATATTAAAGAGTTGGATCCAAACCAAACCATAGAAACCTATGGTGGCCGAAACCCTTGGTAGCCCTAACTTTGGTGTTTCTTCATATATGGTTCAAACAATTTCTTGTATCATGAAAATAACTAAAAAAAATCATTATACCACAGGTGAGGGAGTCTTACCTTAGATTAGTTTGATTTTAGACCTTAGATTTGGGAGAAGGATGAAGACCTTGTTGCCTTCTAGCCACCTCTAGCCCTTGTACCCTTAAACAATAACCTTGGATCTTGAAGGAGAGGACTCTTGTGAACTTTTTCCAAGGGAAAACTCCTCCTATGGGGTTCGGCTAGAATGAAGGAGGAGGAGGGGAGAAGGGTGACTTGGTGGAAGAAGAGAAGTAACCCCCCATGCTCTCTCTTTATATCACTTTAATGAGGCAAATGAAGAGTCATGGTGTCTCTTCCTCTTCATGACTCTTCATATTCCCCTAAGCCTTAACCAAAATCCACTTCATCCTCTACTAGCACTCCCTTGCTAGGTGAATTGGTTAGAGCATGCATGGTTGTACAAGAGGTCCAAGGTTCAATCCTTGGTGCATGCACTAATTTTCCATTTTGTTTTTATTTTATTTTCCATTATTTCCGAAAATTCCCCTAAAATTCACTCATAATCATGCTAATATTCCCAATTACAATCCATGTATATTTATATTAAATTTTGCCCAAAATCTACCAATAACCATGGTACTAAAAAGCCCATATAAGGCCTATTAGTACTTAGTTTCTCAATTTAAATGAGAAAATCATGGATTTCTAGGCTAAGGTTCGTACTAATATCTCTAGTTCCCTCGAAAAATTATCTAGACATGATCAATATTTTAAAGAAAATATTAAGAGAATTTTCCGGGTCGTTACAGAAGGAGTACCTCTGTAACGCCCCAAAATTTCCATTTTTAATTCTTAAAGTCCTTAGAATTATTTAGAAATGGTTTAGAAATATTCTAGATATTTTTAGGAATTTTTAGAGTATTTTTATGGAATTTTCCGAGTCCGTTTGGTATTTTTGGAAAAAGAAAAAGAAAAAGGAAAAAGGAGAAAAAAGGAAAAAACCGGTTTAGTGCAGCGGGTGGTTCGAACCCGCGACCACACCGAAACAGCACAAGCGCCCAACCGGCTGGGCTAGGGGTATCAAGCACAGAAACGGATGGAGAGAAGGGTATTTAAGCGATAGTTAGGTTGATCCGACCCTTAAGTATAAATAGCCAATTAAAGAGAGAAATTTTATTTCTCTCCTCTCCAAACCCTCACGCCGACTCCCTCTTCTCTCTTGGGCGACGCCGACCAACATCAAGGCCAAGGAGGGCCGGCCGAGACCCTTCTCCAAGAGATAATCCTATATTCGGGATCCCCGCGACGAGAGGAACGCGTAAGCGTAAAGAATTCTCCGAGATCTCAAGTTTTCTCGAGCTCTAGTCGTCAATCTTGGTTGTAAGTCCAAGATATCAATGTAAGTACTGCTCACCTGCAGTAAGAGGCGGTTTTTCCGCGAGAATTTCCTTTAAAAGTTTTAAAAAGAGCTGTTTCCTTTCTGTTTAAGTTTTTGCATGTTATCTTAGTTCATTAATTGTTGTATGCTTATGTATAAGTTTATTCATGTACCCTATATGAGTTTAGGGTCTAAGAAAGCTATGAGAAAAGAAAAGAGAAGATAAAGATAAGAAAAGAAAAGGCCAAGGCCTTAAGAAATCCCCAAAAGTCAAGACTTAGGGATTTTAGCACGCAAGGTGCTCCAGAAAATGCCAAGGCATTTACAGATAAGAAAGAAAAGTAAGAAAAGCTATTTTATTTTCTAAGGCCAGTACCCGGCGTCCAAGGGCGTCGTTAAAGAAATCCAGGTGTCCAATTCCAAGGTCTTGGCCCTGGTAGACCAAGGTCTGCTCTATTAGGATTGGTGGCTCGCTACCCCAACCTTTTAGGGAACGCGCATGAGATGGTACTTACGTCTTCAGTGGATCCAAGTGATTATTATTTTTAAGTATATGCTTTAGCAAAGATTTCTAAAGTTTCAGAAAGTTTTCAAAAGTTAAAGAATAGCTAAAGTTGGGCAACTTTCTGCATTGACCCTAGAGTCAACCCTGCTTAAAGATATACAAGAAAAGCAAGATCAAGACCCAGAGATCCAGAAGATCAAGCAGGGGATCCAAGAGGCAGAAAATTCAGAGTTTCGAGTATCAGATAGTGGCATACTCTATTTTGGAGACCGCCTTTGCGTCCCCAATGATGAGGAACTGAGAAAGAATATTTTAGAAGAAGCCCACAGTACCCCGTACTCTATGCATCCTGGTTCTACTAAGATGTATCAAGATTTAAAGAAAGGATTCTGGTGGTCTGGACTCAAGCGAGACGTGGCCAGATATATCAGTACCTGCTTGACCTGCCAGAGAGTCAAAGCAGAGCACCAGAGACCAGGAGGAGTTCTACAGCCACTTCCCATTCCAGAGTGGAAGTGGGAAGAAATATCCATGGACTTTATCACAGGTCTTCCAAGAACCACCCATGGACATGATGCAATCTGGGTGATAGTGGACAGGTTGACCAAGTCTGCCCACTTCCTAGCCATCAAGTTATCGCATTCGGTAGAGCAGTTAGCACAGTTGTACGTGAGAGAAGTAATCAGGCTTCACGGAGTTCCGAAGTCGATCGTGTCTGACAGAGATGGGCGATTCACCTCCCATTTTTGGAAGTGTGTTCAGGATGCCCTAGGCACCAGACTTCAGTTCAGCACAGCTTTCCATCCCCAGACAGATGGACAAACAGAGAGGGTAAATCAGATTTTAGAAGACATGCTCAGGGCTTGTGCATTGGACTTTAAAGGCAGTTGGTGCAAATTTCTGTGCTTAGCTGAGTTTGCCTACAACAATAGCTATCAGGCCACCATCAGGATGGCACCTTATGAGGCATTGTATGGCAGGAAATGCAGATCACCCATATGTTGGCAAGAAGCTGGTGAGAAGAAAGAGATGGAGTCAGGACTAGACAGCCAGACTGAGCTTATAGATGAGACCACTCAGGCTATCCAGACGATCCGCCAGAGGATTGAGACGGCCCAGAGTAGACAGAAGAGTTATGCTGACACACGCCGTAGGCCACTTGAATTCCAAGTTGGAGATTCAGTATTTCTCAAGGTCGCTCTCATGAAGGGGTGGTGAGATTTGGCAAGAAGGGAAAGCTGAGTCCTCGCTACATAGGACCCTACAAGATTATAAAGAGAGTTGGGAAAGTAGCCTATGAGCTGGATTTGCCAGAGGATATGTCAGCTATCCACAGTACCTTTCATGTCTCTATGCTGAAGAAGTGTATTCACGACCCTAGCCAAGTGATTCAGCCTCAGTCAGTACAGATCCAAGAAGATCTTAGTTATGAGAGCAGACCGACACAGATAGTGGACAAAGCAGTTAAGAGATTAAGAAACAAAGAAGTGCCACTAGTGAAGGTCATCTGGCAGAATCAAAAGCACGAAGAGGCTACTTGGGAACGTGAGGACAGCATGAGAGAGAGATATCCAGAATTATTCTAAGTTCGAGGACGAACTTTTCATAAGGTATGGGGGATTGTAACGCCCCAAAATTTCCATTTTTAATTCTTAAAGTCCTTAGAATTATTTAGAAATGGTTTAGAAATATTCTAGATATTTTTAGGAATTTTTAGAGTATTTTTATGGAATTTTCCGAGTCCGTTTGGTATTTTTGGAAAAAGAAAAAGAAAAAGGAAAAAGGAGAAAAAAGGAAAAAACCGGTTTAGTGCAGCGGGTGGTTCGAACCCGCGACCACACCGAAACAGCACAAGCGCCCAACCGGCTGGGCTAGGGGTATCAAGCACAGAAACGGATGGAGAGAAGGGTATTTAAGCGATAGTTAGGTTGATCCGACCCTTAAGTATAAATAGCCAATTAAAGAGAGAAATTTTATTTCTCTCCTCTCCAAACCCTCACGCCGACTCCCTCTTCTCTCTTGGGCGACGCCGACCAACATCAAGGCCAAGGAGGGCCGGCCGAGACCCTTCTCCAAGAGATAATCCTATATTCGGGATCCCCGCGACGAGAGGAACGCGTAAGCGTAAAGAATTCTCCGAGATCTCAAGTTTTCTCGAGCTCTAGTCGTCAATCTTGGTTGTAAGTCCAAGATATCAATGTAAGTACTGCTCACCTGCAGTAAGAGGCGGTTTTTCCGCGAGAATTTCCTTTAAAAGTTTTAAAAAGAGCTGTTTCCTTTCTGTTTAAGTTTTTGCATGTTATCTTAGTTCATTAATTGTTGTATGCTTATGTATAAGTTTATTCATGTACCCTATATGAGTTTAGGGTCTAAGAAAGCTATGAGAAAAGAAAAGAGAAGATAAAGATAAGAAAAGAAAAGGCCAAGGCCTTAAGAAATCCCCAAAAGTCAAGACTTAGGGATTTTAGCACGCAAGGTGCTCCAGAAAATGCCAAGGCATTTACAGATAAGAAAGAAAAGTAAGAAAAGCTATTTTATTTTCTAAGGCCAGTACCCGGCGTCCAAGGGCGTCGTTAAAGAAATCCAGGTGTCCAATTCCAAGGTCTTGGCCCTGGTAGACCAAGGTCTGCTCTATTAGGATTGGTGGCTCGCTACCCCAACCTTTTAGGGAACGCGCATGAGATGGTACTTACGTCTTCAGTGGATCCAAGTGATTATTATTTTTAAGTATATGCTTTAGCAAAGATTTCTAAAGTTTCAGAAAGTTTTCAAAAGTTAAAGAATAGCTAAAGTTGGGCAACTTTCTGCATTGACCCTAGAGTCAACCCTGCTTAAAGATATACAAGAAAAGCAAGATCAAGACCCAGAGATCCAGAAGATCAAGCAGGGGATCCAAGAGGCAGAAAATTCAGAGTTTCGAGTATCAGATAGTGGCATACTCTATTTTGGAGACCGCCTTTGCGTCCCCAATGATGAGGAACTGAGAAAGAATATTTTAGAAGAAGCCCACAGTACCCCGTACTCTATGCATCCTGGTTCTACTAAGATGTATCAAGATTTAAAGAAAGGATTCTGGTGGTCTGGACTCAAGCGAGACGTGGCCAGATATATCAGTACCTGCTTGACCTGCCAGAGAGTCAAAGCAGAGCACCAGAGACCAGGAGGAGTTCTACAGCCACTTCCCATTCCAGAGTGGAAGTGGGAAGAAATATCCATGGACTTTATCACAGGTCTTCCAAGAACCACCCATGGACATGATGCAATCTGGGTGATAGTGGACAGGTTGACCAAGTCTGCCCACTTCCTAGCCATCAAGTTATCGCATTCGGTAGAGCAGTTAGCACAGTTGTACGTGAGAGAAGTAATCAGGCTTCACGGAGTTCCGAAGTCGATCGTGTCTGACAGAGATGGGCGATTCACCTCCCATTTTTGGAAGTGTGTTCAGGATGCCCTAGGCACCAGACTTCAGTTCAGCACAGCTTTCCATCCCCAGACAGATGGACAAACAGAGAGGGTAAATCAGATTTTAGAAGACATGCTCAGGGCTTGTGCATTGGACTTTAAAGGCAGTTGGTGCAAATTTCTGTGCTTAGCTGAGTTTGCCTACAACAATAGCTATCAGGCCACCATCAGGATGGCACCTTATGAGGCATTGTATGGCAGGAAATGCAGATCACCCATATGTTGGCAAGAAGCTGGTGAGAAGAAAGAGATGGAGTCAGGACTAGACAGCCAGACTGAGCTTATAGATGAGACCACTCAGGCTATCCAGACGATCCGCCAGAGGATTGAGACGGCCCAGAGTAGACAGAAGAGTTATGCTGACACACGCCGTAGGCCACTTGAATTCCAAGTTGGAGATTCAGTATTTCTCAAGGTCGCTCTCATGAAGGGGGTGGTGAGATTTGGCAAGAAGGGAAAGCTGAGTCCTCGCTACATAGGACCCTACAAGATTATAAAGAGAGTTGGGAAAGTAGCCTATGAGCTGGATTTGCCAGAGGATATGTCAGCTATCCACAGTACCTTTCATGTCTCTATGCTGAAGAAGTGTATTCACGACCCTAGCCAAGTGATTCAGCCTCAGTCAGTACAGATCCAAGAAGATCTTAGTTATGAGAGCAGACCGACACAGATAGTGGACAAAGCAGTTAAGAGATTAAGAAACAAAGAAGTGCCACTAGTGAAGGTCATCTGGCAGAATCAAAAGCACGAAGAGGCTACTTGGGAACGTGAGGACAGCATGAGAGAGAGATATCCAGAATTATTCTAAGTTCGAGGACGAACTTTTCATAAGGTATGGGGGATTGTAACGCCCCAAAATTTCCATTTTTAATTCTTAAAGTCCTTAGAATTATTTAGAAATGGTTTAGAAATATTCTAGATATTTTTAGGAATTTTTAGAGTATTTTTATGGAATTTTCCGAGTCCGTTTGGTATTTTTGGAAAAAGAAAAAGAAAAAGGAAAAAGGAGAAAAAAGGAAAAAACCGGTTTAGTGCAGCGGGTGGTTCGAAGCCGCGACCACACCGAAACAGCACAAGCGCCCAACCGGCTGGGCTAGGGGTATCAAGCACAGAAACGGATGGAGAGAAGGGTATTTAAGCGATAGTTAGGTTGATCCGACCCTTAAGTATAAATAGCCAATTAAAGAGAGAAATTTTATTTCTCTCCTCTCCAAACCCTCACGCCGACTCCCTCTTCTCTCTTGGGCGACGCCGACCAACATCAAGGCCAAGGAGGGCCGGCCGAGACCCTTCTCCAAGAGATAATCCTATATTCGGGATCCCCGCGACGAGAGGAACGCGTAAGCGTAAAGAATTCTCCGAGATCTCAAGTTTTCTCGAGCTCTAGTCGTCAATCTTGGTTGTAAGTCCAAGATATCAATGTAAGTACTGCTCACCTGCAGTAAGAGGCGGTTTTTCCGCGAGAATTTCCTTTAAAAGTTTTAAAAAGAGCTGTTTCCTTTCTGTTTAAGTTTTGCATGTTATCTTAGTTCATTAATTGTTGTATGCTTATGTATAAGTTTATTCATGTACCCTATATGAGTTTAGGGTCTAAGAAAGCTATGAGAAAAGAAAAGAGAAGATAAAGATAAGAAAGAAAAGGCCAAGGCCTTAAGAAATCCCCAAAAGTCAAGACTTAGGGATTTTAGCACGCAAGGTGCTCCAGAAAATGCCAAGGCATTTACAGATAAGAAAGAAAAGTAAGAAAAGCTATTTTATTTTCTAAGGCCAGTACCCGGCGTCCAAGGGCGTCGTTAAAGAAATCCAGGTGTCCAATTCCAAGGTCTTGGCCCTGGTAGACCAAGGTCTGCTCTATTAGGATTGGTGGCTCGCTACCCCAACCTTTTAGGGAACGCGCATGAGATGGTACTTACGTCTTCAGTGGATCCAAGTGATTATTATTTTTAAGTATATGCTTTAGCAAAGATTTCTAAAGTTCAGAAAAGTTTTCAAAAGTTAAAGAATAGCTAAAGTTGGGCAACTTTCTGCATTGACCCTAGAGTCAACCCTGCTTAAAGATATACAAGAAAAGCAAGATCAAGACCCAGAGATCCAGAAGATCAAGCAGGGGATCCAAGAGGCAGAAAATTCAGAGTTTCGAGTATCAGATAGTGGCATACTCTATTTTGGAGACCGCCTTTGCGTCCCAATGATGAGGAACTGAGAAAGAATATTTTAGAAGAAGCCCACAGTACCCCTACTCTATGCATCCTGGTTCTACTAAATGTATCAAGATTTAAAGAAAGGATTCTGTGGTCTGGACTCAAGCGAGACGTGGCCAGATATATCAGTACCTGCTTGACCTGCCAGAGAGTCAAAGCAGAGCACCAGAGACCAGGAGGAGTTCTACAGCCACTTCCCATTCCAGAGTGGAAGTGGAAGAAATATCCATGGACTTTATCACAGGTCTTCCAAGAACCACCCATGGACATGATGCAATCTGGGTGATAGTGGACAGGTTGACCAAGTCTGCCCACTTCCTAGCCATCAAGTTATCGCATTCGTAGAGCAGTTAGCACAGTTGTACGTGAGAGAAGTAATCAGGCTTCACGGAGTTCCGAAGTCGATCGTGTCTGACAGAGATGGGCGATTCACCTCCCATTTTTGGAAGTGTGTTCAGGATGCCCTAGGCACCAGACTTCAGTTCAGCACAGCTTTCCATCCCCAACAGATGGACAAACAGAGAGGGTAAATCAGATTTTAGAAGACATGCTCAGGGCTTGTGCATTGGACTTTAAAGGCAGTTGGTGCAAATTTCTGTGCTAGCTGAGTTTGCCTACAACAATAGCTATCAGGCCACCATCAGGATGGCACCTTATGAGGCATTGTATGGCAGGAAATGCAGATCACCCATATGTTGGCAAGAAGCTGGTGAGAAGAAAGAGATGGAGTCAGGACTAGACAGCCAGACTGAGCTTATAGATGAGACCACTCAGGCTATCCAGACGATCCGCCAGAGGATTGAGACGGCCCAGAGTAGACAGAAGAGTTATGCTGACACACGCCGTAGGCCACTTGAATTCCAAGTTGGAGATTCAGTATTTCTCAAGGTCGCTCCATGAAGGGTGGTGAGATTTGGCAAGAAGGGAAAGCTGAGTCCTCGCTACATAGGACCCTACAAGATATAAAGAGAGTTGGGAAAGTAGCCTATGAGCTGGATTGCCAGAGGATATGTCAGCTATCCACAGTACCTTTCATGTCTCTATGCTGAAGAAGTTATTCACGACCCTAGCCAAGTGATTCAGCCTCAGTCAGTACAGATCCAAGAAGATCTTAGTTATGAGAGCAGACCGACACAGATAGTGGACAAAGCAGTTAAGAGATTAAGAAACAAAGAAGTGCCACTAGTGAAGGTCATCTGGCAGAATCAAAAGCACGAAGAGGCTACTTGGGAACGTGAGGACAGCATGAGAGAGAGATATCCAGAATTATTCTAAGTTCGAGGACGAACTTTTCATAAGGTATGGGGATTGTAACGCCCCAAAATTTCCATTTTTAATCTTAAATCCTTAGAATTATTTAAAATGTTTAGAAATATTCTAGATATTTTTAGGAATTTTTAGAGTATTTTTATGGAATTTTCCGATCCGTTTGGTATTTTTGGAAAAAGAAAAAGAAAAAGGAAAAAGGAGAAAAAGGAAAAAACCGGTTTAGTGCACGGGTGGTTCGAACCCACGACCACACCAAACAGCACAACGCCCAATCGGCTGGGCTAGGGGTATCAAGCACAGAAACGGATGAGAGAAGGGTATTTAAGCAATAGTTAGGTTGATCCGACCCTTAAGTATAAATAGCCAATTAAAGAGAGAAATTTATTTCTCTCCTCTCCAAACCCTCACGCCGACTCCCTCTTCTCTCTTGGGCGACGCCGACCAACATCAAGGCCAAGGAGGGCCGCCGAGACCCTTCTCCAAGAGATAATCCTATATTCGGGATCCCCGCGACGAGAGGAACGCGTAAGCGTAAGAATTCTCCGAGATCTCAAGTTTTCTCGAGCTCTAGTCGTCAATCTTGGTTGTAAGTCCAAGATATCAATGTAAGTACTGCTCACCTGCATAAGAGCGGTTTTCCGCGAGAATTTCCTTTAAAAGTTTTAAAAAGAGCTGTTTCCTTTTTGTTTAAGTTTTTGCATGTTATCTTAGTTCATTAATTGTTGTATGCTTATGTATAAGTTTATTCATGTACCCTATATGAGTTTAGGGTCTAAGAAAGCTATGAGAAAAGAAAGAAGAAATAAAATAAGAAAAGAAAAGGCCAAGGCCTTAAGAAATCCCCAAAAGTCAAGACTTAGGGATTTTAGCACGCAAGGTGCTCCAGAAAATGCCAAGGCATTTACAGATAAGAAAGAAAAGTAAGAAAAGCTATTTTATTTTCTAAGGCCAGTACCCGGCGTCCAAGGGCGTCGTTAAAGAAATCCAGGTGTCCAATTCCAAGGTCTTGGCCCTGGTAGACCAAGGTCTGCTCTATTAGGATTGGTGGCTCGCTACCCCAACCTTTTAGGGAACGCGCATGAGATGTACTTACGTCTTCAGTGGATCCAAGTGATTATTATTATTTAAGTATATGCTTTAGCAAAGATTCTAAAGTTTCAGAAAGTTTTCAAAAGTTAAAGAATAGCTAAAGTTTCAAGTTGAGCCAAGAAAAGTAAATTGAGATTTATTATTGCTTGAGTATGCATGTTTTGAGCTATACATGTTCTTAGTTTCTTTCAAGCATATTAGTATCTCATATGATTCTCATATTGTCTAGAAGCATGTTTACACATTCGAGATTTTGTGAGCTAGATAGTACTTACTAAGCTTTTGCTTATAGATGCATTTCCTCTTATTGCAGATAAAGGTAAAGACAAGCAATTCTGAAGGAAGACGACGAGGCGATGCTGAGTAGAGTGTGTGTGGTGGCTGATTATAGAGAGATCCTTGAGACGAGACATTTTAGTTATTTGAATTGCAATGTTTAAGTTTATTCAAATTTTCAAGTTCTTGCTTTATGGAGATTATGGAGTATTTGAGTTTTGGATAGTTTATATGCTAAATTTCTTAGAGTAAAGATTCCATGTCATTTCCTTTAGCATATATATCCCCATGATTGCATTGGATGAGTAAAAGTGTGAGTAGTTAGAAATATTGATACTTTGTTAGAGAAAAAGGTGTTTGTGCCAAGATAGTATCAATTTTCCTTTTGAATCGAGT
>JAGFNQ010006555.1:333280-383452 GCA_024364735.1 Boesenbergia rotunda | reverse complement strand
TAAACTCGTTGAGCATAGCCCTAGCGGCTTCTTGTAGTGTTCTATTCCTTCGCTCAACTATCCCATTTTGTTGGGGGGGTTCAAGGACATGAAAATTCATGTAAATACCCATTTACCTTACAGAATTCCTCAAATTTGTGATTTTCAAACTCTCCCCGTGATCACTCCTAAGTCTTTTAATTTTAGTGTCATTTTGATTTTCAATTAGTTTACAGAATTCAATAAATAGATTTAGGGTTTCATCTTTGGTTTTTAGGAACCTAACCCAGGTAAATCTAGAGTAATCATCAACTATTACTAAGCAGTATCGGTTCCCCGCTTAGTGACTTGGCTCCATGTGAATTAAATAGGTCAAGGTGCAGAAGCTCAAGTGTGGTTTGAGTTAAATCAGACTGAATTAGTTTGTGATTGGATTTGGTTTGCTTACCTTGATTACATGATTCACATATTAGGTTTTCATTATTTTTGATGTTGGGGATACCTTTGATTAAGCCAAGTTGGGTAATTTTTGAGATAGTTCTTAAATTGGTATGTCCTAATCTCCTATGCCAGAGGTTTGATTGTTCTAATTGTGTTAACATACATTTGGGTATAATAGGAAGATTTATAGTGTATACATTATTTTTCCTAGTGCCCTTGAGTATGATTTCTGAGTCTTGTTCATTTTTAATCAGGCAGTTGGAACTGTTGAAAGTTACTCTATAACCCGAATCACATAACTGACTTATGCTAAGCAAATTAAAATTAAAGTTTTCAACCAATAGAACTTTCTTAATAATGAAATCAGATTTAAGCTCAATGTTACCTGACCCAATTACCTTGAGTGCGGCATTATTGCCAAATGCTACTGAGCCTAGGTTTTTGAGTTTGAGCTTGGTGAACTTCAATTTATCTCCAGTCATGTGTCTGGAGCAACCGCTATCCAACATCCATTGGTCCAAATCTTTATGTTCCTACGCATAAAGAATCTTCTTGATTTGGATCCAATTAGAATCAGGAATAGCTTAAATTGAGTTTCACTGCCTAGTCTGTCTCACCCGAATCTAGGGTTTTCAATCACGTTAACCTTATAGGTTTCGTGAGACAGGTTTAGCTTAGAAAAACTATTTTGAAAAGTTTTGATTAAGTTTGAAAACTTAATTAATTTTTAAACAAAATTTAAAAGAAGTTTAAATCTACAAATAACTGAATTTTTGTGCTAGATTCGAATTTGACAAAAATAATTTGAATTTGAATTTCAGAAATTGGCTTCCAGGTCTTGGCGAGGCACTAGGCCTTCTTTGGCCGTAGCCTTATGGGATCATCCACCCTTTCCTTGACAAAGCCTTTTAATGAAATTTCATTTCCAAAATTATTATTTGAAAAATTTCTGGTCTAACTAGTTTGAGTTTTGGATCGGTAGCTTCGGCTAGTTTCACCAGTCTAAAGAGACCAAGTGAACTTGATCTTATTAGAATTGGTTTCCCTAACGTACTATCATCTCACCTCTACCCAATACTATGTTGTCAAATTTCAGCTAAGTTTGTTTAGTCCTTAAACTAATCTAAGTCTAAGCATGGTAAATTACAGAAATTAAATAGACAATCAAACAAGCAGTTTCAATCAAGAAATACAAGTTTATCTAATAATGAAAATAATTTTCAGTTTGGCTCCCCCTGGACTAAAGCCACGGTGATGATTAGGCAAGATGTGAATCTTGTCCTTGGGGATCCAATACTGATTTGATCCAGTTGGTTTGTTCAGGCATAGTTTAGGTACCCATGCCTGAATTTTGCCTCTGGACTGATTCAGTACAGCCAAATACGATCTTTGTCGGGATTTGGTTCGGTAGCCAAGTCCAGATCGATTTAGAACGGACTTCTGTTTCCCAAGAATCATGTCAAGATTTTTGGAACCAGAAGTGAATCGTTCTAGGGCTGATCTAAGATCCTTAACCTGAGTTTTCAGGGAGGAGTTTTCCTTTTCAAGTTTTTCAACTTGAGTGGGAGTTCCTTCCTGAACCTTCTCGGTTGAGGGTTTAGAGTCAGCTCCCTCTTTCAGGAGTTTTACTTCCTGTCGGAGGGATTCGACCCGGAGTTTGGCTTTTGCCAAATCACGAGAAAGAAAAGAAATCAATTCAGTTAACTGTAATCTATTAAAACCAGTTATCTTAATTTCTCCGTCTTCTGTGAAGGTCAGCTCGCCGTCCTCTTGTTCTGATTCTGACTCGGTTTCGACTGAGGCGGTCAGAGCTAGGAGATTGGACTGGGGTGCCTCTGTCTCTTCTTCTGAGGAAGACTCGTCCCAGGTTGCTTGGAGCGCCTTCTTTCTTCTCGTTTTCTTGGACTCTTTCAGATTTGGACACTCTGTCTTGTAGTGGCCCTTCTTCTTGCACTCGTAGCAGGTTACATTAGGCTTGTTCGTGGGTTCAACTGGTTCGTCTTTTCTTCGGCCGGTTTTCCGTTTGTTGGTTCGGTTCTTCAGCTCCTTGTAGTAGCTTCGAGCGAGCCGGACCAGCTTAGTTTGATCTCCTTCTTCATCTTCTGAGTCTGAGTCAGACTCAGGTTCAGGTTCAGTTTTCTTCTTCGTTGTCTTTAGATTTTTACCTGCAATGAAAGCGATACCTTTTTCGACCGAATTGGTGTTAGTCTGTTCGTGCAGTTCTAGTTCCGAAAATAATTCATCTAGTTTTATTTTAGAAAGATCCCTGGATACCTTGTATGCATCTACCATAGATGCCCACAAGGTATTTCTTGGGAATGCGTTTAGAGCATACCTTATTAGGTCACGGTTTTCGACCTTATGACCTATTGCGTGAAGACCGTTCATTACCTCTTGGATTCGTGCGTGGAGCTGGGCTGCTGTTTCGTTGTCGGCCATCTTGATGGTGTAGAGCTTGTTCAGTAGCAGATCCCTTTTGCTAATCCTGGCGTCTGAAGTCCCTTCGTGCAGCTCGATCAGTTTCGTCCATAGCTCTTTTGCACTGTTGAAGGGGCCCACTCGGTTCAGCTCTTCCTTTGTCAGCCCGCATTGTAGGGTTTGCGTTGCTTTTGTGTCGGCTTCTATCTTGCGCTTTAGAGTGTTGTCCCACTCCGAGTAGCTTTGTGGAAGTCCTTCCGCATTTCGGGGGATCTCCAGACCGGACTGGATAATGATCCACATGTCCACCTGAGTTTTCAGGTGGACCTCCATGCGACTTTTCCAGTAGGAAAAGTCTTCTCCACTGAAGAGTTGAGGTCTAGCGGTGCTGAATCCCTCTTGCATAGACATTTGTTCTGTAAAAGGAAACTTACAAACAAAGGTGTCCCAAGACTTGGTCTTGGATTAGCAGTGTGGGATAAAGATAATTAAGCAAAAAAAATAATTAAATTCGAAAAAAAAATCTGAAAAAAATTTCAAACTGGTGGTTGCACCAAGTTTGAATTCCCCGCTCTGATACCACTTGTTGGATCATGAAAAACCGATAGAGGGGGGGTGAATATCGGAAATCGTTCTTTTTCGGAAAACTAAGAGTAAGTGCACAGCGGAAATAAAAATACGAGACACAACACAAAGACACAGTGGTTTTTACTTGGTTCGGAGCCTGTGTCGACTCCTACTCCAAGGCCCACGGTCGTTGACCGTTTACTATGGGCAATTCTATATTCGCGTAAATAGATTACAATAATTTCAATTACAGAGATAGTGCAATAAAATAACAGACAAATATTAAGCTCTTCGTTACCGACGTCCGGAGTGTATCGACTCTTTTTCGGGGCAGCGGGACGTCGTAGGCTCGAGGTGAGGCGTTTTTGGAGCAAGGCACGAGCGTAGAGGAGCTTTGAGGCGTTGAAAGAATTGTTCTTGTAAGCCTGGGGTCGAGGGCCCTTCATATAGGGCTAGGGGGCGCCCCCACGTGGCTTTTGATCCGCACAAACCTCGGTCGCGTCTGATCCTCTGGATCCGCTTTGACCGGGGCGCCCGGGTCGTTCGGGGCGCCCGTATTGACCGGGTCAAACCTCATCTCTTGGCTTCGAAGGCTTCTGGTTCGATGTATGCGCATGGGGGCGCCCGCAGCGCAGGGGGCGCTCGGGAGCAGCGGGGGCGCCCGGGTGCACGGGGGCGCCCGGCCCAGTGTGTATTCGAACCATTATTCTTGTTACTTGTTTTTATGGCCCTTGGGGGCGCCCGGGACGCTCCGGGCGCCCTACTCAATAACTGCCTCTCTCCTTTGAGGCTTTCTGAGCTGCAGACACACGTTCCTTCGGTCCTGCATCCAGGGTTAGTCCAAAACACAATAACATAATAATTTATTAGATTTATACAGCCTTAACTGTCTTGGTTCTGATTTTGGTCTCCAAAATGGAGCCCTAGGTCGAACCGACGCCTACTGTTCCCTCGACGGGGAACGCGTCCTCACCTACTCCTCTCGGGAGAATTTACCTGATGCCAACCGCTCCTTTGGTTGGACTTTTGCCTGACGGTCCTTTGTCAGGTCTTGGATACTGGCAGTCCTTCGCCAGTTGCCTAGCAGTCCTTCGCTAGGGCTTTAAGACTGGCAATCCTTCGCTAGTTGCCTAGCAGTCCTTTGCTAGGGCTTTAATACTGGCAGTCCTTCGCCAGTTGCCTAGCAGTCCTTCGCTAGGGCTTGGATACTGCACACTTAAAATAACTTGTTAGAAAATAAGTAAGACTTAACTTTTGACCTATGTTGCCATTATCAAAACACAGGTTAGACTTTGGTGCCTTCTGCACCAACATTTTATACTACCCAACACCATGTCTAAGCCCTTAGATTCAACCGTGAATCTTTCTAGATCTTTTTCTAATGTATCAAGCCTTGCCCTCAAGGCTTGATTTTCCCTCTCTAGACCTTTAACCTTGTAGTCCATATGCCCACTTTGGACATTCCTAGAACTACCCATTTTCTTAGACATTTGTTTCCCTCCCTTGGGGTTAATGCCTTTAGCCTTGGATACACAGGTCTTTGATTTACCATGATGCATGCTTTTCTTAGGATATGTATCTACCTTGTTATCCTTATTCCTATCATGATATTTAAAACCATGGTTATGCATAAAAAGATAATTTTCATGAAATCTAGCATGCATGGATGAATGATTTGCATTATTTCTAATATTCATGGATGGGTAATTGGCATGATTCTTAGCATTCATGGAGGAACTTAAATATGAATGACAATTTAATCTAGGGTTAGGAATTACCTCTCTTACCCTTGTAGTCCCTCCTTGATGTGGGCTTCTTCTCTTCTTTCTTTCTTCTTTTCCCCATCTCCTTAGGTGCTCCATTTTCTTTTGCTCTTTCTTCCTTGGGCACTTGGTGTGGTAGTGCCCTAGCTCACCACACGTGAAGCATCGAATCATCCTCTTCTTCTCTTGGGTTTCTCCAATCCTACACTTTATGTTAGAGTTTAAAGAACTTGAAATAAGTGTAGATTTTACCTCCTTTTTACCTTTCGGGCACTTGTCCTTGTAGTGCCCCTTTTCATTACACCCAAAGCATGTAATGTGGTCCTTTCTCTTGGCTTTGGTGGAGGTGGAGGTGGAGGTGGAGACTAGGTTGACTTCTTCTTCTTCAACCTCGGATGATGTGGAAGCTTCCTCTTGATCATGTGTAGATGAGGGTCTCTCCTCCCCCTCAATTCTTGAAATTGATGCCTCTTCTTCTTCTTTTGAGGAGGTTGATGATCTTTCATTTAGCTCCTCCTCCTCACTTGAAGAAGTTGACACTTCTTCCATTTCACTTGATGATGTAGATGATTCTTTTTCTTTTTCCTCTTCTCCACTTGAACTTACTTCTTCGGGCTTTTGAATTTGTGTAGGATTTTCATGATATTCTTTTATCTTTTTCCATAGGTCATGCGTATTTTCGTATTTTCCTACACAACTCAAAATATTATTAGGCAAAACATTGCTTAAAACACTAATTACCTTTTCGTTTGCTCTAGAAAGATCTTGTTGTTCTTGACTCTAATATCTAGGCCTAAGCCTCTTCCCATGCTTATCCTTTGGAGTCTCATATGGCTCTTCAAGCGCAATCATTTGTTCCCACTCCATCGCGAACCACGTCTCCATCCGTGACTTCCAATACCCGAATTCTTCATGGTCGTAGGCCGGCGGAGTGTAGATGTTGTCCCCAAGTTTGTCTTCCATCGTTCTTCTCCTCTAGCGTGTACTCTCTCGGCGGTTAGTCCGATCAAGAGCAGTCCTTGCTCTGATACCAATTGATAGACCGTTTGTCCGTACGATAGAGGGGGGGGGGTTGTTGATGCAGTTTGACCCTGATTGTTGTTTTGGTGTTGACATCGATTTTAGTTTAGGTTGATTATGATGATTATGATTAAGTCCTGGTCGGGGATCAGGAATGGTATGGAAAATCCTAGCTTGGAGGGCTAGGTGTTGAAAAGTCCTAACCTGGAGAGTTAGGTGTGGAAAATCCTAGCTTGGAGGGCTAGTGTGTGAACAGTCCTAATTCGGAAGAGTTGGGTGAAAAGTCCAAGCTTGGAGGGCTAGGTGAAAAGTCCTAACTTGGAGGGTTTGGTGCAAATTCCCAACTTGGAGAGTTAGATTGTCCTGGTTTGGAGGGTCAGGTCCTAGCTTGGAGGGCTAGGTTTGGAAAGTCCTAATCCGGAAGAGTTGGATGAAAAGTCCTAGCTTGGAGGGCTAGGTGAAAAGTCCTAACTTGGAGGGTTAGGTGCAAATTCCCAACTTGGAGGGTTAGGTGAAAAATTCTTAGCTTGGAGGGCTAAGGTGGATGAAACCCGAGCTTGGAGGGCTGGGTTGGAGTCTCTGGATCGGTCTGGTGACCAATCAGGGAGTTGGCACGCTGCTCCTTCGTGGATCGATCTGGTGACCGATCCAGAGATGACTGATCGGTCTAGTGACCGATCAGGCAGCAGGCTGTTGCCCTGTTGCTTGGCTCCTGATTGGTCTGGTGACCGATCAGGGAGCAAGCAACTTCCTCACTGTCTTACTCCTGATCGGCCTAGTGACCGATCAGGGAGTGAACAGTGAGTTGAGTTCCCCCTTGGATCAGCTCCTGAACGGTTCGGTGACCGATCAGAGACTTAGGATCTGATTTCCGGGATTACTGTTCATCGAACCTGATCGGTCTGGGTGACCGATCAGGAATCATTCTAATCAGTCTGGTGACCGATCAGGCTTCACTTTGATCGGTCCGGTGATCGATCAGGCTTCACTCTGATCGGTCCGATGACCGATCAGGCTTGTGTTGCCACGAGAGCTGGGAGTCCCAGCAAAGCGGTGGATCGGTCCGGTGACCGATCCACAAGTCCTGGATCGGTCTAGTGACCGATCACTTTAATTCAAATTGCACTGTCAGACGCTCTGATCGCGTCTGACCACATCCGATTCTCTGCGCTTAACTTCTGATTCTTGATTTACTGGGTGATATGCTGCTCTAACAGTCTGATTAAGCTGCAGGTGACAGGGGAGGATTCAAACACTCAAGGAGAGTCAATGGAGACCTTTCCTTGGAGCAGGTTTGTCCGTTTTTCCATCTCAGGTTGCAACTGTCGAGTTGCAGACTGGAGCTGAGACTGGAGCTTGGCTGAGAGAAGCTCAGGGAGTCCAGGGATAGCTCAGTGGTAGCTGGCGTTGGTAGGTGAGCAGCTGGGATATGCAGGGATGGTGTCATCTGATGCCTGGTGGAGAAACAAAAGAAAGCAAGAAGGCTTTGTTGAAGCAGAGTTCTGAGAATTTGCTGTTGGCTAGAGTTCTTGCTGCGAATTTGTGTTCTCCACACTTGACTTGCTGTGTGCTTGTGCTCTTGATTCTTTAAGCAAGTCATTGAGATCTAAGGATCAACCATCTCTTACGTGAGTGCTTGGAGGAAGGAACAAGAGGCTTGGAGTCCAATAGTGAGAAGACGCGAAGGAGGGAGTCCTTGCGTGAGATCGTCGCTGGGTGGAGCTCGGGATAAGCTTGCTGTGTTCTTGTCTTGCTAAGTGCTAAGTAAGGGTTTTCTTTGTGTTTCATTGTGCTTAAATCTATAACCTGGTTTGAAACACTGTGGAGAGGTTACTCCACCGAGAAGGAGGTTGCTTCATATCCGGTGAACACCGGGGCTTGATCAGCCGACGATCAAGGGATCGCCCACCTTAAGCGCACGCCAAGGAGTAGGGGCAAGTTATCCCCGAACCTTGTAAACCCTCCTTGTTAGCGATCGTGCTAGTTGTGTTGGTTTGCTTTAGTTTTCTGTATTTCTGCATCCTCTGTTCTTGTTTCTTCCGCTGTGCCACTTATCAATCTGAGTGCAGAAATTTGCTAAGTATCAAAGTTCAAAGTATTTGGCTATATTCACCCCTCTCTAGCCATCCGGGTTCCAACAAGTGGTATCAGAGCTTGGGGCTCTGTTCTTGCGGATTGGTCAAACTATGGCATTGAGGGAAGGCTTCTCCACCTCCCGACCTCCATTCTTCGATGGCGCTGATTTCCAATATTGGAGATCGAAAATGAAATATTACTTAAAGATGGACATCAACACTTGGTTCGCGGTGAAGGAGGGATTCACCCCTGCTAAGGATGATGAAGGCAAAGAACTCGAATCATGGCGATGGACAGCCGAACAAACTCGAAAGAGTGAAGCCGACGCGAAGGCGGTCGTCACTCTACAATGCGGCATGAACAAAGATCAACTCATCAAGGTTGGTCCTTTCACAAGTGCAAAGGACTTGTGGAACAAGCTCATCGAACTTCATGAGGGCACCCGAGATTCAAGAATCTCCAAAAGGGACTTGTTCCTCAATCAACTCCAAAATCTCTCCAGGAAGGAGAATGAAATGGTAAGTGAGCTCCACAGCCGGTTCAAGGAAGTCCTCAATGGACTTCATTCGATTGATGAAAAGGTCGAGAATCGCGACCTTGTGAGGTATGTACTAAAAGCATTTCCAAGGAATGCTTTGTGGTCATCCATGGTGGATGCCTACAAAGTATTCAAGGATTTATCCATTGTTAAGTTAGATGATTTGTTTTTGTGAAATGGAATTGCATGAAATGGCTAACAAAGCCCCCAAGGAGAAGGGGATTGCCTTAGTTGCAGGGGATCGATCCAATAAGAAGAAGAAGGAGAAGAAGAAGGAGAAGGAAGTCTCCTCATCTTCATCCTCTTCCGAATCCAAGTCCGATTCCGAAGAAGATGGCAGCGACTCTTCATCCTCTGAAATGGCGAACTTTGTAAGAAGGATGATGAGAAGGGATAGGCGCTTCAAGGGTAAAGGTAATCCTAGTGAAGCTATACTTGATAAGACTAATGCTTCTTGCTTTGAGTGTGGTAGGAAAGGGCATTTCAAGAATGAATGTCCAAAGCTAAAGAAGAAGGAGGAGAGATCCAAAAGGAAAGAAGAAAAATTAAAGAAGAAGAAGAAGGCTTTGAAGGCCACCTGGGATGAGTCATCCTCAAGCTCATCCGATGAAAAGGAGGAGAAGAGCACAAGACATGTGGTACTCATGGCATTGGGAGATCAAGAGAGCAGTGATGAATCATCAAATTTCTCAAACGCGGCTTCATCATCTTCGGATGATGAAGAGGTAACTTCTCCCGAACTTGAAAAGTGCTATAGAGCAATTGCATGTTTAACTAGTATGCTTAAGAAATCAAAAAATAAGGTTAAAGCATTGCAATTAGAAATTAATCAATTGAAATTATCTAGGGATGATAACATTGATGATTTACATGTTGAATTGTTAGAGGATGAGATTAAGTCTTTGAAATTTGAGGTTGAACATTTGAAATCTTCTAAGGTTGAGGATGTAGATGATTTGCATTATGTTTTGCTAGTAGAAGAAAACCAATCATTAAAGAGTGAAGTTGAGAAATTCAAGAATATTCTTGAGAAGTTCTCAACTAGCTCTAAAACCCTAGACATGATCTTGAATGCCCAAAGGGCAGTCTACAATAGGGTCGGTATTGGTTACCGTCCTAAGGAACCCTCATTTGTGTCTCTCATGTCTAGGACTGATATGAGACAATCTAGGACACCCAAAATTCAAAAGAAAGTTGTCAAGGCATGGATGCCTAAGTCTTGTTTTGTTGATGCTTTAGGTCCCAAGGTTTGGGTACCTAAAACTTCTATTTTTCTAATTGTGTAGGTTATGATTGAGGGGGAGCATCTATCATCTTAGTTCGTTGATAGTGGATGCTCCAAACACATGACTGGGGATAGATCATTGTTTACCACACTTCACAAGAAAGTAGTGGTAATGTTTCATTTGGTAACAATGGTAGCCTTAAGGTCATAGGAATAAGAGACATTCAAATATCCGAATGTCTTAGAATTTCAAATGTCCTTCTAGTCAAGGGGATGACTTTTAATCTCCTAAGTGTCAGTCAATTGTGTGACACGGGTTACACAATTGACTTTCAACCAAGTTAATGTCTAGTTAGACAACATGACACCTTGGACACGGTACTAGTAGGAGCAAGAGTAGACAATATTTATCAAGTTTCATTTAAAAGTGCTACTATTGCTTTCGCTAAGTGTCTCATGTCAAAAGACGAAGAGTCCACCCTTTGGCACCGGAGGTTAGCACATGTGAACATGAAGAACATCCGGAAGTTGGCCAACAAGGGCTTAGTTTGTGACTTACCAAGCATCAAGTATGAAAAAGACAAACTTTGTGATGCATGTCAAATGGGTAAGCAAACGAAATCTGCACATAAAGGTAGAAGCACTGTAAGTACCTCTACAACTTTAGATTTACTTCACATGGATCTATTTGATTATAGTACTATCATATCATTGAATGGTAGTAGATATTGTTTTGTGATCATTGATGATTTCACTAGATATACATGGACTTACTTTTTAAAATATAAGGACCAAACCTTAAATGTTTTCATTTCTTTTTGTAGAAGAGTTGAAAATGAAAAATCATCAACCATTAAGACAATTAGAAGTGATCATGGAGGGAAATTTCAAAACCAATAATTTTTAGAATTTTGTCAGGATAGAGGGTATAGACATGAATTCTCTACTCCTAGAACACCACAACAAAATGGTGTTGTAGAGAGGAAGAACCGTGTTCTACAAGAGGCTGCACGAAGCATGCTTAATGAATACTCACTCCCG
Source organism: Boesenbergia rotunda (assembly GCA_024364735.1). Classification (NCBI taxonomy): domain Eukaryota; kingdom Viridiplantae; phylum Streptophyta; class Magnoliopsida; order Zingiberales; family Zingiberaceae; genus Boesenbergia; species Boesenbergia rotunda. The sequence goes on along the minus strand of JAGFNQ010006555.1, from coordinate 372,384 downwards.
AGTTACTTATGGGCAGAAGCTGTAAATACAGCTTGCTATGTGCAAAACCGGGTCCTCATTCATAGGTTTTTAGGAAAGACTCCCCATGAGCTTTGGTTTGGGAAACCACCTACGGTTAAACACCTTCGGGTGTTTGGTTGTAAGGTGTTCATCCTAAACACCAAGGACCACCTTGGGAAGTTCACGACAAAGGCTGATGAAGGGATACTAGTCGGGTATTCCCTCATTAGTAAAGCCTACCGAGTCTACAACAAGAAGTCTAGATTAGTTGAAGAGTCTTCTGATGTTGTCTTTGAAGAAATTCCAAAAGTCAATGGTCAACCAGAAGATGAAGTCCAATTCGAACTTAGGAGACTAAGTTTGAATGAAAGTCCAAATATTGTTGATGGTGATGAATCCGATGACGGTGAACCTAGACAATCCATTGATCAGCCGGATCCAGAGGCTGAACTTATGTCTAATGAGCCCATTCACGAAGCACCACCAACACCAAGGCAAACTAGATTAGCTTCTAGTCATCCCCAAGACCAAATTGTTGGAGACATCCATCATGGGGGTTAAAACTAGATCATTCTTCCGGAATGAGGCTAATGAAGTAGCTTTAATTTCCGAAATTGAACCTAGAAAAATTGATGAAGCATTAAGTGATCCCGATTGGATCATTGCAATGCAAGATGAACTAGGTCAATTCGAGAGGAGTCAAGTTTGAGACTTGGCCCCTAGACCTAAGAAGACCACCATCATTGGAACCAAATGGGTCTTCAAGAACAAATTGAACCATAAGGGAGAAATCATTAGAAACAAGGCACGATTAGTAGCCAAGGGCTACAGTCAAGTTGAAGGCCTTGATTATGATGAGACCTATGCTCCCGTGGCACGATTAGAGTCCATCCGATTGATGCTAGCATTTGTAGCACATTATGGTTTCAAATTATATCAAATGGACGTCAAATCGGCCTTTCTAAATGGTCTAATAAGAGAAGAGGTCTACGTCGAACAACCACCGGGGTTTGAGAATTCCGAATTTCCAAACCACGTGTTCAAGCTCAAAAAGGCACTTTATGGCCTTAAACAAGCACCATGGGCTTGGTATGAGCGGTTGTCGACATTCCTAATTGAGAAGGGCTTCGTTAGAGGCCAAATAGACCCTACACTATTTATACGGAGAGATGGTGACAATATTTTTGTAGCCCAAGTATATGTCGATGACATAATTTGTGGCTCAAACAATAAGGGCTATTTAAATGAATTCATTGGACACATGGAGAGTGAATTTGAAATGAGTCTAGTGGGAGAGTTGACTTTCTTCCTTGGACTTGAAATCAAGCAAACTCGCGATGGTATCCATGTGCACTAATCGAAATACACACAAGAGATGCTCCGTAAATTCAATATGAGTGATTCAAAAGAGGTAACCACTCCCATGGCTACAAACACGAGATTAGACAATGATGAGAGTGGTAAACCTGTTGATTTGACTCAATATTGGAGCATGATAGGTAGTTTGCTATATCTCACAGCTAGTCGACCTGATATTCTTTTCGCTGTGGGTATGTGTGCTAGGTATCAAGTCTGTGCCAAGGAATCTCATTTAATCGCTGTTAAGCAAATTTTAAGATATCTTAAAGGCACAATAGGAGTCGGTCTTTGGTACCGCCGGATCGAATCTTTTGATTTAATTGGCTATACCGATTCTGACTACGCTGGATGTATGTTGGATCGGAAAAGCACAAGTGGGGCTGCCAATTTCTAGGATCATCTCTTGTTAGTTGGTCAAGTCGGAAGCAACATTGTGTTGCTCTCTCCACGACCGAGGCAGAATATATCGCCATGGGAGAGAGCGTTTCACAATTGTTGTGGATGATTCACACTTTGGAGGACTATGGATTGAGTTACAAAAGTGTGCAAGTGCTGTGTGACAACATTAGCACAATTAACCTAACCAAAAATTCAATCCATCATTCTAGGACCAACATATTGAAGTGCGCCACCACTTCATTAGAGATCATGTTGCTAGAGGAGATATTGCACTCTCACATGTAGAGTCCAAATCAAACCTAGCTGATATTTTCACTAAACCGCTCCCCGAAAATGAGTTTAGTTTCTTAAGAAGGGAGTTGGGAATGTGTCGTGCTTCATAGATTTCAATTGCATTAAAAACCCTTCATGATAATTTTAAATTGTTGGGAAACAATTGGGTAACTTTGGGGACATCTCACACAAACTATAAGGTTTACCAAAACATTTTTGTTTGCTAGAAATGGGGTGAGATGCTAGGATCAACTCGATTTCTCAAAATGTCAATGCATCCCTTGAGAAATTAAGTTGACGAGATAATAATCACTTCGGTGACCAAGTATGGGGAAAACCAATACATAACACATGTGTATTTGGCTCCATGATCATACTTGGACATTCCAATCAAGGTGTAACGACCCGGAAAATTCTCTTAATATTTTCTTAAAATATTGAGCATGTCTAGAAAATTTTCCGATGGGCCCAGAAATAATTATGTAAAATTAGGCTTAGAAATCCATGTTCTCTCATTTAAATTGAGAAAAACTAGGTACTAATGAGCTTTAAATGGGCTCCAAAAATGGGTATTAATTAGGTAAAATTAATATAAATTAGGTAAAATTAATATAAATATAAAAGAATTTTATTTAGGAATATTGGCATAATTATGGGGGATTTTAGGGGGATCTTTGGAATTTAAGAAATAAAAATAATAAAATAAATGAAATGAAAATAAAATAAAAATAAAGGTGCATGAGCCAAGGATTGAACCTTGGACCTCTTGTACAACCATGTAAGCCTTAACCAACTCACCTAGCAAGGGATTTCTATGAGGAAATGAAGTGGATATAAGTTGAGATTAAGAAGAAGATGAAGAGTCATGGAGAGACTCTTCATTCACCACCTTAATGGGTTATAAAGAGGGGGGGGGGGGGTTTTGGGAGTTATTCTCTTCTCTCCATCAATTGCATTCTCTTCCTCCTTCTTTCTCATCCTAGACGAAATCTACAAGGGAGATTTTCCCTTGGGAAAACTCCACAAGAAGGTCCTACCACCAAGATCTAAAGGTTTCCTAAGGTTCCAAGGCTAGGGGTGATCAAGAGACAACAAGTCTTCCTTCTTCTTCCCATCTAAGGTCTAAAAATTAAGAAACCCCAAGGTAAGACTCCCTCACCTGTGGTATAATAGCTCCCTATGATTTCCATGATTTTTAGCATGATATATTGGTTAGTTTTCGAAATTGATGTTGAAAGGAAAGAAAACCAAGACCCTCATGCTTAAGGGTTTCGGCCACCATGTTTTACAGGTCTATAATTATGCTAAAAATCATGATAATGTTATTTAATGTTCCCTTATGATGTGTAGAGGTTAATTATAATTTTTGGGAATTTTTGGAGCACCCTAGGACACCCTAGGGTTTCGGCCAACATGAAAGAAACAAAACTAAGAATCCTAAGTTTAAGGGTTTCGGCCACCATGATTTACAGGTCTATAATTATGATAAAAATCATGATAATGTTATTTAATGTTCCCTTATGATGTGTAGAGGTTAAGTACAAATTTTGGGAATTTTTAGAGTACCCTAGGACACCCTAGGGTTTCGGCCAACATGAAAGAAGCAAAACCAAGAACCCTAGGATGGAGGGTTTCGGCCACTATGATTTTAAAGTCTATAATTATGCCAAAAATCTTTATAATATTATTTAATGTTCCCTTATGATGTTTAGAGGTTAAGTATAATTTTTGGGAATTTTTGGAGTAACCTAGGATACCCTAGGGTTTCGGCCAACAACAAGACCTCATGGGTGGAGTTGGGTCTAAAACCCCAAGCATGTGTATGATGTATTAACATGATATAAGAGAGATGGAGGGTGATTATGTGAATGTTTCACATAGCTTTGAGACCCTATAGGTTTTGGCCAAGTACCCTAATAGGGTGGGAAGTTAGGACTTATTTCAAGTAAGGGCCCCAATGACCCTATGGTAAGGTATGGTTGATGTTTAAGCAATTGATTTGGGGGTTTTAATGGAATTTTTCCATACCCCCATGGCCTTGAAGTTTCGGCCAAGAGCAAGTTTAGGGTTAAAGGATTAGGGTTGGCCTTAAGTATGGGATTAAATGTTCCCTATGGCCTAGTATGTATGTATGGGATGTTAGTTGGGAGGTTATGTGAAGTTTCATGGACCTAGGGTTCCTTGGGGACTTTCGGCCAAGGACATAACCTAGGGCTAGGGTTGGGTTAAATCTCCAAAGATGCTTAGTAAGATGGAAGAAGTTCTATGTTAACTAAACCCTTAGTATGTATGTCATGAATTATATGTTAAGTCATAGATGTTTAGACATGTGCCATGATTTGTGAATAATATGTAAGTATGTCATGTCTTATGAATGATATGCCATGTTTATGAATGATATGCCATGTTTATGAAGGTTATGCCATGTTTTATGAATAAGATGTAAGTATGTCATGTCTTATGAATGAGGTTAAAGTACATGCCTTTAGGGCATAATGATGATGAATGACAAGTATGATGAATGAATGATGATGAATGACAAGTATGATGAATGAATGATGATGAATAACAAGTATGATGAATGAATGATGATGAATGGAAAGCATGTGAAAGCATTATATTTTATTTTATGGGCTTGTACCGGACCTAAGTAAGGTCCATGGTTCTGGACTACCGATGATGCTGTCCACGGTTCGGGACTACCGATGATGCTGTCCTTACGGTTCGGGACTACCGATGAAGCTGTCCTTACCCTAGTAGGTCGAGATTAGCTACCTCGTATTTACTTAGGGATGCACGCATATGATGAATGAATGTGGTACAAGCCAGGGTCCAATGAATGTTATGATATTTTAAAAGCATGTTTTTAAAGATTAAGCATATATATATATATATATATATATATATATTATATATATATATATATATATATATATATATATATATATATATATATATATATATATATATATATATATATATATATATATATATATATATATATATATATATATATATATATATGCAATTGCCACATGCATCCATCCATGTTATGCATTATATTTATGATAAGAATATTATGCAAAGTAAGTTTATGCAAGGTATGTTTATGCAAATGATTTTGTTTATGTTTTGTGTTAATATATGATGCCATGATTTGATTGTGTTCATGCTAGTCTAGAATGCCATGATTTACTTATGTTCATGCTAGTTTAGGATGCCATGATTTATTTATGTACATGCTAGTTTAGGATGCCATGATTTATTTATGTTCATGTTAGTTTAGGATGCCATGATTTAACTAGTTTTATGTTAAGTTATAATGCCATGATTTATTTATGTTCATGATAGTTTAGGATGCCATGATTTAATTATATTTATGCTAAGTTAGAATGCCATGATTTTAATTATGTCCATAATAATTCATGATGCCATGATTTAATTATGTTAAGCTAAGTTAGGACGTCATGATTTTATTTAGGTTCATGCCATGCTAAGAATGTTTATGAGATTATGTGTATTATGTCTATGTTTACGCCAAGCACCATGCCATGCTATGAATGTTTACAATGTTTATGTCTATGCCAAGTATCGTGTCATGCCATGAATGTTCTTATGGATATGTTTATGCCATGCTATGAATGTGATGAAGTTATGCTTATGTCATGACGAAGGTGTGCTAAGTGATGAAAAGGCTTATGTTCTAAGTAAAGCACTAAGTATGCTAATGTCTTATATGCTCATGATTGAATGATGAATGGTTTTAGTGAGTAGGAAAGAGTTTTACTAAGCCTGTGTGCTTATAGTCTTGTTTTCTTATACCGCAGATCATGCAAAGGGACAGTAAGGAAGCAGCAGGAGGGTATCAAAGAATGTGTGTGATAGTGACTTGGCCAAGGAGCGATATGGTTGCTCGTTTTATGATAGAACTTTACCTTATTATTAGGTGCTTGAGTATGACTCTATGACATGATGCTAAGTATGACATGATGCTACGAATGACATGATGCTAAGTATGATATGATGCTAAGTATAAAGTTACTATGCTAAGTTCCTATGTTATGATGCTAGAAATGGTAGTAAGTGCATGTAGGAGTAAGTTAAAGGTTTCCGCTGCATTATGATGTCTACATGCCCTAGGTATGTTAACGTAACACCGCTTTTAAAAAAAAAAGAAAAAAAAGCGGGCGTTACACAAGGAAACTTGATTGGAAACTTGAAATTGACACAAATTGTTTGAATGATTGTTGTTTGAGTTTGACTCTACTTTGGTGGAGCAAAGTGACTTGTTCAAACCCTAAGGACCTGATCCTTGTTTGAGGATCTGTTATAGACGAGGGAAAGCTTCCAAGATCGATATCCGTCACCAAATCTCTTTAGAAATCATGTAACAATCTGAAACTGAAAGTTTCCGATCGTATCTGAAAGTTTCAGGAACCTTGATCGGTCACCAGACCGATCAGGCATAGGGCTGATCGGTCACTGGACCGATCTGGCTCTCTCCTGTGGTGATCGGTCCACAGACCGATCAGAGGGGTAGCAGTGACTTGGCAAAATTTCTGTCCAAACCTTCTGTGCTTGCCTGGATTGGTCTCCGGACCGATCTGGCACCCTGCTGGGATCGGTCCACAGACCGATCAGGGGGTTCACAGTAAGCCTCCCGAGGATACTGATCGCTTCCTGATCGATCAACCGATCGATCAGGAGTCTGCCTGATTGGTCACCCGACCGATCAGGATCATGCCAGTCCGATCAGGCCAGAGCCTGATCGGTCTGGGTGCCATCAGATCGAACGGTGATTCATTCAGGCGCATTAAAATCTGGTTGGTGGACCGATCCACCAACCAATTAAATCCTCCAAAACCTCTCATTGTCGAACCCTAGCGCCGAAAAACTCCCACTTGCGCGAATTTCACTTCGTGCGAGAGCTTCCCCAGTGCCCTCGTCTTCCTCTCGTGAGTGTGCGCGTGCGGTTCCAAGAGGGTTCTTCTGAGCGCTGTCTTCTTCCTGCGTCCTGCAACGTTCTCTCTTGCTGAGGGGCTCTACGATCTCACTTGCGCCGAAGGTTTCTTCTGTGCAAGCCTTTCTTCCTTTTAGATTTCAAGAACCTCATCAATGGCACCTAAGTAAGCTTGTGTCTCAGTTTTTCATTTCAAATGAGTCTATCGAATATGTATATGAAGCTAATCATGTTTTGGTGTTTGTTCTTATTGTTGTGCCGTGACTTCTTGTGTTGGCTGTGACTTTTCTTTCCATGCTTCACCATATGATTATGTTCAAATCTATCTTTCACCTCGTTATTGTCCTCCTTTTTGACCTAATGTCTACCTAATGATTACTCTTTGTATGATCAACTCTTGAATTTTCGATTCAACCTTTGTTCATGTCAACATTGCCCAATTGATTCAAACTATGTGTATTATCAATTCAATCAATTCAATTCTTTAGAAAATCTTCTAAAGGCAAAGAAGTCATAGAGGGCAGCGCAAAGGGGAAAGCCCCTTCTTCATCTGCACCCTCCTGAAGGCCTCAGCCTTCTTCAAGTTCTCGTTTTCCTAATGCTGCATGTGAACAGGCATTTCAATCTCGCACCTTCAAGTTACTTCCCTGTCGATCCATTGACGCTTCTTTTCTCACTGAGTATTGTCCATCAGTCATGAAGATTGTCACTTTTTATAATCTTGGTTTTCTCCTCTCTCTAGAGAGAACTATCAATTATGACCTAGTCTCAGAGTTCTATAACAATCTTCAGCAGAGACCTCAAGGAGGCTTCAAGTTCACCGCTCGAGTCGCTAAGAGGAACCTTGATTTTTCTTATGAAATTTTAGCTGAGTATCTAGGTCGTCGACGATCACCAAACTTGTATTCAATCTACCCTGAGCTTCCTAACCCTTTACTGGCACCCTTTGCGGATGTTACTCCCGATGGTATCCATCAGTATTTCTTCGGTCATCTCCGCCCAGATGGTCTCGATGAGCTGGGCACTGATTTTCCTACCTTTGCAGCACTTCGTCTCTCTCCCACCAGTTACATCTTATTCAAGATTATCACAAATTGCATCCTACCAATCACTTCTAAGCCCCTTGATAACCGCTTTAGTCGTGTTACGGTTTCAAATACAATTAAAATATCGAACTCCTCTAAACTAATGTAGCATAGAGTAACTCGAGTCGTCTCTCAAGGAATGCAATGATAGGTTAATAATCCTAGGATTCCAAGTTATTGCTTTTGGATTTTGGATATTAAACTGGGGGTTTGGAGTTGAAAGCTAAGACTACGGAAAGAAATAGCAAAAAAAGTATGAAATCTAATCCTAATTAATGAAGGACAATGCAAGTAAAGAAGATCTAACCTAACCTAAACTACAAGTGCAAGAAAATGAAAAGCAACATAAAAGAAGCATTCAAGAAATAGGGCATCAACGAAACCTAACATAATTGCATCAAATCGAAGGAAATAACCATAAGAAAACATGGAGCGATCAAACTAACAATCATTAAAAGAATCTAAGCTAAAGAAAATATAAAATTGAAATCTATCTAATGGAAGAGACAATTCATCAAACACATGGTATGCATGAAAGAAAGCATTAAGGAAACTAAGCATGGAATGAAACTTAATCTAACCTAATTTCTCTTAATTAAGTAAAGAACAAACATAACTAACTACCATTCAATAAGAAATGCATTGCAAGAATTTAAACTAGCCTAAGTTGAACAATTAAAGTAACAAAAATGATTGGGACATTTCATCAAACACCTAATATGCATCTACCACTCCAAGCCTAAAATATGGAATTTCAAACATGAGAGGTTAATGTCATTACAACCATTCATCAATCAACAATAAACTCAACATTAAACTCAACATTAACAATCATCTCTCAACATTACAAAGAAATCACCCAACACTACAAAGGAATCACCCAACACAATGGACAATTGAACCCAAGCTTCGGATGCATCTTCGGTTGCGGATGGGACTCGGAAGCGGGCTGCCGGAAATGGATGAAGGGCTGCCGGATGATGGAAGAAGGAGCTGTCCCCTTTTTGCCCTATGGCGTGAGGAAGTGAAGAAGAGAGAAGAAGAAGTGAAGGAGAAGTGAAGAAGATGGTGGAAGAAGAGGGGAGAGAGCTTTCCTTCCTTCAATGTTTCGGCCAAACCCTCTCCCCTTGAGATGGAGCATGAGATCATGATGAGATTGTGGCGTGTGTGGAAATGGAGAAGAGGGTGAGGGTTTCTTAATGGGTTTTGGATTTTGGGTTGAGGGTGTGAGTAAGTAGTTTGGATCCGAATCCAATAAGGGTTGAAATTGGGCTTTAGGATTGGATGAGGTTGATGGGCTTTTGGATGGTTTAGGGCTTTTCTCTTCTTGGACCCAATTTTGGTTGGATGAAATAAACCATTTCCAATTGAATTGAACCAAGCCTTCAAATTAGACCATGCTTCAATTGAACCAACCTCCTTAAATTGAACCAAGCCTTCAAATTAGACCATTGAACTAAGCTCCTCAACACTAGCATTGGGTCCAATTTCTTTGATCCAAGCCTTGGTCCAAGGTTCATCTTTAATTCCCTACAAAAATTATAGAATAATGCCAAAATTTAGAGGAAATTATAATGAGCTCCAAAAATAAATCCTAATCGTAAAATGTGATATAGACATGATTTAAACATACGATAGGGGAAAAATGCCAAATAAATGAGCAAATAAAATGACATAAAATGCTAGTTATCACCCCTATCTGAGATTCAACCCTATCACTGCCTGATGCTCTATGGCATGCACCGCCGTTTGGACTTCGATATCATGGAGAGCATCTTCCAGTCTATTTTCTCCTATCGCGAGCCAAGTCGTCGCACGGTCTACATCCCATTTGGTCATGTCATCACCGATTGGCTTATGTCGGTAGGTGTTGATGTCACCAAGGGTAGGACCATGCCCATGGTAAAATAAGACTGCAGACTTGATCGATGAGCATTCACCAAGTCTGGCATCATTATTCGGGCGCACGATCAGGCGTTGGTTTGGAAGGATGGTAGGGTGCTTGGTGAGCTACCGAGGGGAGGTCCACAAGTTCAGGCGCCAGTCGATGCTGCTGCTGATTACGATGATGAGCCCGAGCCAGATCTGCGCTGGCAGATCTCAGAGTTGGAGCAGACCTTCCAGCATGACTTTCAGCTGCGAGAAATTTATCGCGAGGAGGTCCAGTCACAGTTCCGATCCATCGATAGCAGGCTGACCTCGATCGAGACCGACGTTTCTGGAGCTCGCACTTTACAGCAGACTGTTAGTGATATGAGAGAAGTGTCCTAAGGCAATCGCCTTATGATTGTAAATATTTATTTTAATAAATGATAATTCACTATTTGAGTATACATGTTTGTGTATTTGATTGGGATCTTAAACTCATCTACTGAATGTCCGCAATACAATTCACAGCATAAGAGAATTTATGATGGGATCACAACTAGTGATTATCTCTAAATGTGCAATTGTGAAGTATTGAAAATATCCCTAGTCGATGAATTGATAAAAACGGACACTATCAATTCTGTTGAGACTAGCATGAGTTATTCTCTAATCAGCTGATTCTCACTGGCTGGTGATATTGGGATGTCCGGAGATAAACATGGATGCTAGTTAAGGGAACTAGTTCATTGGAGTGACTGACTGTAAAACTTCACATGGTAGTCTATACATAGACAGGTCAGTGAAGTTATTACCGTAGCTTAAGTGCGATGTTCCTTTGACTTGCGGTGTTTAAGTCATCTTGGTCATGGAGATTTATACTTTAACATCTTAAGCAAGCATCTCCAAGGGGGTGTGGACCCAGGATGGTTGGGTATAAGCCGAAGTGCCCGAAGATGTTTGAACAGCCTACAAAGGATTCACCACTCCTTGCGAGGAGATGTATACCCAAGGCCTATCATCGGATTGTTACTCAAAGCCTCTAGCCAGAGCATATCATGTTTAGAGTATGAGTCTCTTAAATACATGAGAGTAATTAGAAATCCAAAGGACGAGAAAGACACTACTTGGGCTAGGTGTGACATAGTCAGCCTAGTGGGGACTGACACACACAGACCATGTCCTGAACCAAGTGGGTATAAGATGGTGAAGGGAATGAGGCACGATTTATTAGAGTTGCTGAAGGGTTTCAGAATAATTTCTGAGGTCAACCGTTGATCTTTCGATTAATTGGGTATCATGATGTACTACTAGGTGCCACTCATGATCATTCTATAATTGATGAATTATAGACGGCCAACATAAATCGAAAGCCTATTTAGTCACACGCACTACGAGTAATCCGAGGGATTTAAAACGAGTTGAAAATTGGATTTTCCGATCAAGAGAAATAAGTCGAATCTGAATTTATCAGAGGCGCAACGGAAGCTTAAAATGGCTATGTCTTTTGAAGGCTTATTGGGCGAATTAAATGAGTTTAATTCGCGAGGGAAGGGCTTGGAGTGGCCGGCCAAAGAGGGTGCCCACCCTCTTTGGTTTGGCCGGCCACCAAAAAGAGAAACCAATTTAATTGGTTTAAATTATAAAATAAATCAAGCGTGATTTGTTTTATAAAATTATGGATAAATAAATCTATATAAAAAAATTTATATAAAGAGATTTATGTAAAGAAATTTATATAAAGAAATTTATAGAAATTTATTCTTTTTTATGGAAATTAAAATGAACCATGGATCGGTTTATTTTAATTTTATAAAATCAATTATGAATTGATTTTTCCATGATAAGAAAAATTTTATAAATTTCTTGTAAATTTTATTCCATAATAAAAGGAGAGATGTATTTGTTTTATTATAAAATTAGTTATAATAAAACTTGGCATAAATGGAATAATTCATAAGAAAATTTATAGGATAAATTTCTTATGAAAAATTCCGTTAAAGAGGAGACTTGGCAAGGGAGAGGCTACTATATAAAGGAACCAAGGCTAGGCTTGAATTCCTCAATTGAGTAATCAAGAGAATAACTCTCTCTCTCTCTCTAACTCTCTCCCTCTCTCTCTCTAGGGCCGGCGCCCACTTCTCTCTCTAGGGCCAGCTCTCTCTCCTCCCCTAGGGCCGGCGCACATACCTAGGGTGGCCGTGAGCTTCCTCCACCATGAAGGTGCCGAAGAAGAAGAAGAAGCGGATCGCGACTCCTTCCTACCTTTCCCGGAATTTTGATTCCGTTACTTGGTGGTTAGTTTCCTTTCTTCTCTCTTGATCTTCTAGTTGTGCCTTTAGAGAATCTAGTAGTTCTCGTCGGCACAAAACTCGTGACTTTGCGAAGTCATCCCGAAGAGAACTCGGCGTGGACGCGAATAGAGGCGGAGCTTCCAAGGGACGCTACGGTTGGATCTCGTCCCTTTCTTCGAGTTACGCGAGGTACAAAGTAAATTAGTTTACTTTTTCGCAAAATTTTAATTTATGATCATGTCCACACATCATAAGGTCGCATGCTAGATACGTGGTTAAAATAATTTGAGAAATTATTTATGCTAATTCTTCTGCTGCACGTAAATATTTTAAAATTTACGAGCCCGTATCCTTGTCAACATGCACCCGGTCCCAACACAGACATGGTACGATGAGTGGCGCCGCCATACATTTCCAGGGGATGCTCCTTCAGGCAGTGCTGCACCAGGGTCTGCTGATGCCACGATGGATGATCTCATGCGCGATGACGACCCCCCGCTGATGGTTGAGTTTGGATGTCCGTTGCCTCTTCTGGTGATCAGTGTATTTGATCTTTTAGTTGTGTGACTTTTGGGCTGAATGCCCCATGACTTATCTGTTGTGGCCTTTTGCCACATGCATTTTGACTTTGATGCGTATGTCTTGCATCTTGTTGTTTCTCTGGATGGTTTATGCTTTGATTTTTCTGAATTTGCCTTGCATGTCTATTGTCCTTGCGTATGCTTATTGTTGATGCTATGCTGTACTATCTGCATATTTGATACATAGCTACGTTCATGCTTATGATGTCATACTCATATGATACATATGCTTGTTTTATCATGCTCTATTTTTGTCATATGTGTTCATATGTTTATCAAAATTCAAAACCAATCTTTATTGTTTTGGTATACCCCTAGGGCCGAGAGGGAGTATGGTTTAAACTTAACAGCCCCTCTAGACCCTTTTTCGTGTTCGACAAAGGGGGAGAGTGTTGGTTGGTTAAGTTTAGGATGATTATATTGTAGGGGGAGGATCTTGATTCCCCTATGATTATGGAAGTTGAGAAATTGATTGAGAATCCCTAAACTTAAAATCGGATTGTCAAACAACAAAAAGGGGGAGATTGTTGATGCAGTCTGACCCTGATTGTTGTTTTGGTGTTGACATCGATTTTAGTTTAGGTTGATTATGATGATTATGATTAAGTCTTGGTCGGGGATCAGGCATGGTATGGAAAATCCTAGCTTGGAGGGCTAGGTGTTGAAAAGTCCTAACCTGGAGGGTTAGCTGTGGAAAATCCTAGCTTGGAGGGCTAGGTGTGTGAAAAGTCCTAATTCAGAAGAGTTGGGTGAAAAGTCCTAGCTTGGAGGGCTAGGTGAAAAGTCCTAACTTGGAGGGTTAGGTGCAAATTACCAACTTGGAGAGTTAGGTGAAAAAAGTCCTGGCTTGGAGGGTCAGGTCCTAGCTTGGAGGGCTAGGTTTGGAAAATCCTAATCCGGAAGAGTTGGGTGAAAAGTCCTAGCTTGGAGGGCTAGGTGAAAAGTCCTAACTTGGAGGGTTAGGTGCAAATTCCAAACTTGGAGGGTTAGGTGAAAAATTCTTAGCTTGGAGGGCTAAGGTGGATGAAACCCGAGCTTGGAGAGCTGGGTTGGAGTCTTTGGATCGGTCTGGTGACCGATTAGGGAGTTGGCACGCTGCTCCTTCGTGGATCGGTCTGGTGACCGATCCAGATATGACTGATCGGTTTGGTGACCGATCAGGCAGCAGGCTGTTGCCCTGTTGCTTGGCTCCTGATCGATCTGGTGACCGATCAGGGAGCAAGCAACTTCCTCACTGTCTTACTCCTGATCGGTTTGGTGACCGATCAGGGAGTGAACAGTGAGTTGAGTTCCCCCTTGGATCAGCTCTTGAACGGTTCGGTGACCGATCAGAGACTTAAGATCTGATTTCCGGGATTACTGTTCATCGAACCTGATCGGTCTGGGTGACCGATCAGGAATCATTTTGATCGGTCTGGTGACCGATCAGGCTTCACTCTGATCGGTCCGGTGACCGATCAGGCTTGTGTTGCCGCGAGAGCTGGGAGTCTGATAAGCACCATTTTATTGATTATTTTAATTGCTAAAATCCATGTTTGACCCATGTTTTTATTGCTTAATTATGATTTTACCCTAGGTTTTGGAACTTTATCTTATTTTGGACTTAATTGTAAAATTATATATTTTTTGGATTATTTGGCCACTAATTTTCTGATATATTTTTGTAGGCATGAAAGGATCCTGGACCTAGGGTATACTGGGTCAAACTTGAGTCGGATGTGAACCGGATCGAATTATCAAGCTTAAAATTAATCCGGGCCATCCGATTCAAGAGCGGCTAGATCTGATCCATCTGGGACGATCTGAAGCAATCCGAGCTAGGGTTAGGGTTGATCAAGCTCTATGATCAATATCTGAAGGTTTTATCCCAATCAGAGCTAAATCAACCGTTGGATCAAGCAAGGAGGGCTCTAGAGCGTCCATTCACAGATAGAGTTGATCTGGACCATCCGTTGCATATCTGGAGGATCCGAGCTACCACAAGGTAGATCCTGACCCCAGATCATCATCATAAAAGTTTGGCTCAAATCAGATCAAGATCTACCGTTGGATTTCATCAAAGCAATCTGAGCCGTCCATTTGTTTCTATTTAATCAGAAATGCGCAGCTCCTTTCTCCTCGTCGCGTCTCCGCCGCTACAGTCATCTTCTTCGTTTTCTTCAGTTCTTCAGTCATTTTTCTTGAATTCAAGGGGCGCGACCACCTCAATCTTGACCTCGGTTCATCGTCTGGATCATTGAAGATCGATTTGGTGGAGAATTCAGCTCCAGTTTCGTCCGGACAGAGTGTGTTTGAGGGTTTCGGCACCTCTGCTAACCAATCACTCAATTCTCGTTCACAACCATTTCCGACGATCTGAGCCACTTGTAGGGGGTTCTCAGGTGAGCTCAGATTGTCTCCAAATCACCATCGCAGCTCAACAAACCGAGATTGAAGAGATTGGACTGGAAAATTCCAGCCGCGTGAAGTTTGAGCAGAGTTCATCAATCCAATCTGTTTTTCACCGATTTGCTGTGCCTAGGGGTTCGAAGCCAGCTCTTGCTTGACGACCAAGAAGATTATGAGCTTAGGGAAGTTGAGGATTAGTTTAATTTAGGAATTTTCAGTTTCCTAGCTGTAATTTTAATTCTGCCGCAAGTTCAATTCTGAATTTCTGTTTCATTAGCTGTAATTTCGTTTCTTAGTTGTTTTGCTTAAGTTAGGTGTATTTTTTGCAAGTATAATAGTTAGGAAACTTGTTTAGTGGACCATTACTCTTAATTCTAGTTTAATTCATGCTTAATTGTAGCGTATCAGTTTTGCTGCCCTGATTTTCAGCTGCGTATCAGAGTTTTCTTTCTGCACTTTCACTTTGCACGACAGTTCCCTAGTTCTGCAATTTTCATATCAGTTAGTTTAGTTTGTTTTCGAATTGTTTCTTATATTAGATGGGTTCATTCAATCTCAGTTTGCTTGTGAGATCTTAAGTTTAACTGTTCCCTGTTTTCAGTTTTCGATTGCTGCACTTAAATTTGTTCCCTGCGTATTCAGCTGTTTAGCTTCTGATCTCATGTCAAATAACAGTTCAACATGGAGTTCTATCAAACTAAACTCAGTTCTTAGTAAACTCTCATACTTGATGTAAGCTCCATTTGAATTCAGTTTGTTTTCATATTGATCAGTCATTTCTGCCACGGAATTTATCTCTGAGCTCTAGTCTCACCTTTGGTCATTTCTGAAGTTTAGTGATCTGTTCATGTATATCACATTGTAGTTTTGCATTTGAGTCAAGGAGGACTTTGGCTCTGACCTTGTATCAGTTTTTGGCACATCATTCTGACCTTGTATCAGTTTTTGGCACATCATGCTTCAGTAATTGGGTAGCAAGTTTATTCATTTCTGAACTTATCAAGTCAAGGTTTCTGCATTTGATCTACTCCTGAATTAGCATCAGTATTCACATATCAGCTCCTGTTTTTCAGTTCTGGAATCTTTGTATCAAGCAAGTCTAGTTTTCTTCTAAACCTATTTTTGTAGCTGGGTTAATTCACTAAGCATTCAGCCCAATTGCGCAGCAATCTTTTCTCTGCGTGCCAAGCATTGTTCCATTCCTGCACTTAACATAAACTTGGCACATCAGTTCTTCCATTTCAGTATCAAAACTGCCAAATTGATTGCACTTTGTATCACTTGGCAGTTTGAATGATTTCAGTTTCGATATTGGTTTGGCATGGGACTGTTTTGGATTGTTTGTATTTGGTTTGTCTTGAGTTTGGTTTAGAAATCAAGTTGTTGTATTGGTTGCAAGTGAAAGTTAGCTGCTGTGGTTTTATTGCTTAAGATTCGTGTGGCATTTAAAAAATCAGATTCACTTTCTAAAAATTAGTTAAGTACCTTAGTTGAATAAGGGATCTTTTGAGTTGAGTTCTCTCCTTTTCATTGCGGTTTCGTTTCCGATTGTAACCCAGAACCCAGATTTTAATTTGAAACTCAAAATTCATAAACGACACATCAATACAAGCGCGAATCAAATTATATCAACTAGTCCCCGAGAAAAATACGACCTGTGGCCCCTATATTACATTTTCATATTCTTGATTGTAAAAAGGGTTTCCAGCTATTCATTGATATTTAAATTTGATGAGCCCATACATTTCGTGACAAATTAATCTAGTAAATTTGGGCCTGTTAGAGTCCCAGCAAAGCTGTCTAGTGACCGATCACTTTAATTCAAATTGCACTGTCAGACGCTCTGATCGCGTCTGACCACATCCGATTCGCTGCGCTTAACTTCTGATTCTTGATTTACTGGGTGATATGCTGCTCTAACAGTCTGATTAAGCTGCAGGTGACAGGGGAGGATTCAAACACTCAAGGAGAGTCAATGGAGACCTTTCCTTGGAGCAGGTTTGTCCGTTTTTCCATCTCAGGTTGCAACGGCCGAGCTGCAGACTGGAGCTGAGATTGGAGCTTGGCTGAGGGAAGCTCAGGGAGTCCAGGGATAGCTTAGTGGTAGCTGGCGTTGGCAGGTGAGCAGCTGAGAGCTGCAGGGATGGTGTCATCTGATGCCTGGTGGAGAAACAAAAGAGAGCAAGAAGGCTTCGTTGAAGCAGAGTTCTGAGAATTGGCTGTTGGCTAAAGTTCTTGCTGCGAATTTATATTCTCCACACTTGACTTGCTGTGTGCTTGTGCTCTTGATTCTTTGAGCAAGTCATTGAGATCTAAGGAGCAACCATATCTTACGTGAGTGCTTGGAGGAAGGAACAAGAGGCTTGGAGTCCAACAGTGAGAAGACGCGAAGGAGGGAGTCCTTGCGTGAGATCGTCGCTGGGTGGAGCTCGGGATAAGCTTGCTGTGGTCTTGTCTTGCTAAGTGCTAAGTAAGGTTTTTCTTTGTGTTTCATTGTGCTTAAATCTATAACCTGGTTACTGTGGAGAGGTTACTCCACCGAGAAGGAGGTTGCTTCATATTCGGTGAACACCGGGGCTTGATTTGTCGACGATCAAGGGATCGCCCACCTTAAGGGCACGCCAAAGAGTAGGGGCAAGTTATCCCCGAACCTTGTAAATCCTCCTTGTTAGCGATCGTGCTAGTTGTGTTGGTTTGCTTTAGTTTTCTGTATTTCTACATCCTCTGTTCTTGTTTCTTCTGCTGTGCTACTAATCAATCTGAGTGCAGAAATTTGCTAAGTATCAAAGTTCAAAGTATTTGGCTATATTCACCCCCCCCCCCTCTCTAGCCATCCGGGTTCCAACAGGGGTGAATAGCGTTTCGCCGAATTCTTGTTCCTACACGGTTAGTTTACACAACGGAAATAATAGTAAAACAATAATAAAATCACTAACCAATGCTAACACGGCGATTTTAGTTGGTATCCACCCCGGTCGGGTGACTAATCCAACAATCCGTCGGTGGATCAATTCCCGGATAACCTCCGGCTAGAACGTGTTTCTCCTTGTGGGTGGAGAAACCTCTCCACAATCACCAAACAGTTTCCTGAGCACACAAGACTACTACCTTGCCTTAGCCAAGCAAGATTCGTCAAGAAACTCAGCCACCACGAAGTCCTCTTTAAATAGGACTCGGGGCTGATTTCTCGCTACCAGTCGACTGCCCCCAGGGCAGTCGACTGGTGCCAGCCAAATTCGACCGTTGACACCCCCAACGTTCGAATTTGCCAGCTTACCAGCCACCTACCAGTCGACTGCCCTCAGGGCAGTCGACTGGTCCCAGGCCTGAGATCTTTCTATGAGTTTCATCAGTCGACTGCCCCCAGGCCAGTCGACTGGTCTACTCACCCACCTAAGGTTACCCTTCCTGAGTAGATTTCACTCTGCACTCAAACCCTAGGATTTCCCAAGTACAATCACACTGCACTCGTACCCTCATGACTCGACTGACTCCTCTGCAGCCTCGACTGTTGCCTTCGCGCCCTCTTCATCTTCGGCCCTCGTCCCTCGGATGCGCACGCAAGCCTCCAACTTGCCTCCATGCCACCCTTCACGTATGCCTCGAAGTCCGCGCCCATCAGCTCATCATCCCTGCACTCCATGGTCCCTCAGATGCGCACGCCAGCCTCCAGCTGGCCTCCATGCCATCCTTCACCGTACTGAGGTCGTCCAGTCTGGTCCATATGCGTAACCTGTACAACCTGCACACTCAACATACGCATATCAAATACAAGGGTAAACCTAACTTAAACCCTTTGCCCAAACATCAAAACCCATGGTCACTCCGGACCATCTTAGGGCCGATTGCTCCAACACTTACTCCCCCTTGATCATTGCCCTTCAAATGTAGGTCTTGGATTCTTTGGGAAAGGGGTTGGACCTCTTCTATATCCTTATCAATTGAGGCTTTTCTAGGGTAGGTATTTGTTGTTTCATCAAATTTAACATTTGAGGGCTCCTCAATCACTTTTGTCCTCTTGTTGTAAACTCTATAACTCATACTAGTTAATGAGTACCCTACTAGAATTCCTTCATCGGCTTTTGACTCAAACTTCCTTAGGTCATCTTTGGTATTTAGAATGTATACTTTACATCCAAAGACCCTAAAGTAGTGGACTTGTGGTACTCTCCCATTCCATAATTCAAAAGGTGTTTTCCCTAGAAACTTATGTACCAACACCCGGTTTTGAATATAACAAGCGGTGTTAACCGCTTCGGCCCAAAAGTAGCTAGGAAGAGAATATGCATTAAGCATAGTCCTAGCAGCTTCTTGTAGGGCTCGCTTTCTCCTCTCAACTACCCCATTTTTTTGAGGAGCCCTTGGGCATAAAAATTCATGCTTGTATCCATTTTCAACACAAAATTGTGTGAACTTGCATTTTGGAACTCCCCACCATGGTCACTCCTAATTCGGTTTATTTTGAGATATTTTTCATTCTCTACCCTTTTGCTAAATACTACAAACATTTCTAGGGTATCGTCTTTATGTTTCATGAAGAAGACCCAAGTAAACCTAGAAAAATCATCTACAATAACTAGACAATATTTACTCTCTACAAGTGAGGGAGTACTATGACAATCAAATAGATCTATATGCAAGAGCTCTTATAGTAAAGTAGTAGTGGTTAGGGTTTTACCTTTGTGTGATGATTTTGTTTGCTTACCCTCTTGGCATGCATCACACAATTTGGTCTTCTCATACTTGATCATTGGTAGCCCCTTCACCAACTCTTCCTTAGACACTCTCTCTATACTTCTCATGTTAACATGTCCAAGCCTCCGGTGCCACAACCATCCTTCTTCTTCTTTAGACATGAAACACTTAGCAACATTGTTAGTAGCATAAGTAAGATCAAGATAATATAAATTTACCTCTCTAACCCCTTCTAATATGACATTATTTGATTCATTATGTTTAATTATGCACTTTCTAGCATGAAATTCAACTTTAAAACCCGCATCACATAACTGACTCACACTAAGTAAGTTAAACTTCATATTATTAATTAGGAGTACCTTATGTATAGAAATCGTGGGAGATACCTCAATGGTGCCCCTACTAATAATCCTCAATTTTTCACTATTTCCAAAGGAGACCGCCCCTTCTCTTAAGTAGCTAATAGTAGTGAACTTGCTCACATCCCCGATCATGTGTCTTGAGCATCCACTATCTACTATCAACATAGTTTAGACCTCCTTCACCTTTACCTATACAACATGAAAAACATACTCTTTTGGTACCCAAATCTTTGATCCATAAGCATCATTTAAAAATCTCTTAGGTACCCATGCCCTCTTGGTGTTTCCCTTTGTTGGGACCGGGTGCATGTTGACATGGATACGAGTTCGTAATTTTAAATAATAATTACGTGCAGCGGAAGAATTAGCATAAATAATTTCTCAAATTATTTTTAACCACGTATCTAGCATGCAACCTTATGATGTGTGGACATGATCATAAATTAAAATTTTGCAGAAAGTAAACTAATTTACTCAATACCTCACGTAACTCGAAGTAAGGGACGAGATCCAACCGTAGCGTCCCTTGGAAGCTCCGCCTCTATTCGCGTCCACGCCGAGTTCTCTTCGGGATGACTTCGCAAAGCCACGAGTTTTGTGCCGACGAGAACTACTAGATTCTCCAAAGGCACAACTAGAATATCAAGAGAGAGAGATGGAAACTAACCACCAAGTAACGGAATCAAGATTCCGGGGAAGGGAAGGAGGGAGTCGCGACCCGCTTCTTCTTCTTCTTTGGCACCTTCTTGGTGGAGGAGGCTCACGGCAACCCTAGGCGGTACGCCGACCCTAGGGGAGGAGAGGGCGTCGGCCCTAGAGAGAGTGAGGGAGAGAATAAGAGAGAGAGAGAGCTTGCTACTAAATCTCTTAATTGGAATTCAAACCTTGCCTTGGTTCCTTTATATAGTAGCCTCTCCATTGCCAAGTCTCCCCTTTAACGGAATAAATTTTCATAAGAAATTTATCTTATAAATTTTCTTATGAATTATTCTGTTATGCCAAGTTTTATTATAACTAACTTTATAATAAAACAAGCACATCTCCCCTTTTATTATGGAATAAATTTTTACAAAAATTTATTATATAAATTTTTCTTATCATGGAAAAATCAATTCATAATTAATTTTATAAAATAAAATAAACCAATCCATGGTTCATTTTAATTTCCATAAAAAAGAATAAATTTATTATATAAATTTTTCTCATCATGGAAAAATCAATTCATAATTGATTTTATAAAATAAAATAAATCAATCCATGGTTCATTTTAATTTCCATAAAAAGAATAAATTTATTATATAAATTTTTCTTATCATGGAAAAAATCAATTCATAATTGATTTTATAAAATATAATAAACCAATCCAAGGTTTATTTTAATTTCCATGAAAATAAATCTCTTTATATACATTTCTTTATATAAATTTCTTTATATAAATTTATTTATCCATAATTTTATAAAACAAATCGCGCTTGATTTATTTTATAATTTAAACCAAATAAATTGGTTTCTCTCCTTGTGGTGGCCGGCCAAACCAAAGAGGGTGGGGACCCTCTTTGGCCGGCCAAACCAAGCCGCCTCCTCGCGAATTAAACTCATTTAATTCGCCCAATAAGCCTTCAAAAGACTTAGCCATTTTAAGCTTCCGATGCGCCTCTGACAAATTCAGATCCGACTTATTTCTCTTGATCAAAAAATTTAATTTTCAACTCGTTTTAAATCCCTCGGATTACTCGTAGTGCGTGTGACTAAATAGGCTTTCGATTTATGTTGGCCATCTATAATTAACCAATTATAGAACGACCATGAGTGGCACCTAGTAGTACATCATGATCCCCAATTAATCGAAAGATCAACGGTTGACCTCAGAAATAATTCTGAAACCCTTCAGCAGCTCTAATGAATCGTGCCTCATTCCCTTCACCATCTTATACCCACTTGGTTCAGGACATGGTCTGTGTGTGTCAGTCCCCACTAGGCTGACTACGTCACACCTAGCCCAAGTAACGTTCTCTCGTCCTTTGGATTTCTAATTACTCTCATGTATTTAAGAGACTCATACTCTAAACATGTCATGCTCTCGCCAGAGGCTTTGAGTAACAATCCGACGATAGGCCTTGGGTATACATCTCCTCGCAAGGAGTGGTGAATCCTTTGTAAGCTGTTCAAACATCTTCGGACACTTCGGCTTATACCCAACCATCCTGGGTCCACACCTCCTCGGAGATGCTTGCTTAAGATGTTAAAGTATAAGTCTCCATGACCAAGATGACTTGAACACCGCAAGTCAAAGGAACATCGCACTTAAGCTGCGGTAAGAACTTCACTGACATGTCTATATATAGACTACTGATAAGCACCATTTTATTGATTATTTTAAGTGCTAAAATCCATGTTTGATCCATGTTTTTATTGTTTAATTGTGATTTTACCCTAGGTTTTAGGATTCTCTATTATTTTGGACTTAATTGCAAAATTACATATTTTTGGATTATTTGGCCACTAATTTTCTGATATATTTTTGTAGGCATGAAAGGATCCTGGACCTAGGGTATACTGGGTCAAACTTGAGTCGGATGTGAACCGGATCGAATTATCAAGCCTACGATTAATCCGGGCCGTCCGATTCAAGAGCGGCTAGATCTGAGCCATCCGGGACGATCTGAAGCAATCCGAGCTAGGGTTAGGGTTGATCAAGCTCTATGATCAAGATCTGAAGGTTTCATCCCAATCAGAGCTAGATCAACCGTTGGATCAAGCAAGGAGGGCTCTAGAGCGTCCATTCACAGATAGAGTTGATCTGGACCATCCGTTGCATATCTGGAGGATCCGAGCTACCACAAGGCAGATCCTGATCCCAGATCATCATCATAAAAGTTTGGGTCAGATCAGATGAAGATCAACCGTTGGATTTCTCAAATTAATCACAGCCGTCCATTATCTCCTATTTAATCAGAAACGCTGCTCACCTTCTCCTTGTCGCGTCTCCGCCGCAAGCAGTCGTCTCCTTCGTTTCTTCACTGTTCTTTAGCTAGTTTCTTCACCAAAGGAGGCGCGATCCCTCAATTTCATCCTCAGAGCAAGGGCTAGGTTAGTGAAGAATTCTCAGTGAGGTTTCAGATTGGATTTTCTGTTCAATAGCAAGCTGCGCGAGGTCTCGGCAGAACTGCTATCCGATTCAACGAACTCAGCTGTGCTCCACTTCCACTGCATCTGAGCTGACCAGAGGGGTTCCCTGGAAGGTTTCGGTCACTCCCAAATCCAAATCGCAAGCCACCACAGCTAGTTTGAAGAATTCGGAGCTGAAATTCAGTTTGGGCATAGTCTGATTCGATTCGGCAGCAGAGAGGGTCTTCACTGATTTGCTGAGCTTGCGGGTTCGAGGCTCACTCTTGCTTGACGACCAAGAAGCACTTGAGCTTAGGGAGCGATTGGGGTTTAGTTTTCTGTAGTTAATTTCATGCTTTCGTAGCTGTAATTCGATTTCTGCAATTGTTCTGTTTTGGCAGTTTCGTACAGCAACTTAGTTCTATGTTTCTTCATTGTTTAGGTTAATTAGGATGCTAATCTTCAATGTTAGTAAGTTAGGAACTTGTTTAGATGACAATTAGATTTAATTTCAGCTTATTTCTTAGTTAAATTGTTGCGTGCCAACTACATAGCTGTGTGCCATTTCATTTCTGAAATTTCTGAGTTAGTTGCTGTAATCTCCTTGTTTGGACCGTTTCTTTCTCAATCGGAGGCTCATCCTTGAGTGACAGCAAGGATTCGAAGCTGAGATGAGAGATTGAAGCTTTTCTTAATTGAGTTCCATTGCAATTAGTTGTAGTTTTTGAATTCTGCAATAGTTCATTTCTGAATTTGCAATTCAGTTTCTGAATTTCCAGTTTGTTTCACTTTTGGTGAGTAAATTTAGTTAGTTTAAGTTTGTTTAGATCTCGGCTTTGTTTCTGCATTTTGTTTAGATTGTTAAGTCCGAATTTCAGTGGGTTTTCCTTCCTTGCGTGCCATTCCATTTGTGCGTATCAGTCACCCTACATTTTCCCATTCCTGCACTGTTGTGCACTTCATTTCCGAACCTTCTTCTTTCAGTTTTCAGTTCATTTTAATGATAGCTTACCTGGCTAAGCTAAGGAATTCGTTGCATATCAGTTTCTGTCTTTTTATCACTGCATTCCATTCCTGCTGCAAGCTTCTAAACTTCTGAACGTTTCTGCATGTTCACTGCAGTTTCTGCAGTTGTAATTGCTTCAAGTTCTTTAACAGCTGTTTGATTAGCCCATGGAGTCTGAATGTTGTCAGTTACCTTTGCATATCACTGAATTCACAGCTGAGCTTGCCCAGCTTAATCAATTCGTTCAAGTCTGAATTGGCAGCCTCACCTTTGGCACAAAGCATTGGCTTTGGCACAAATGTTCCCTATTGTGTGCCAAGCTGTTTTGGCATTTGTTTGCAACAGATTTTCACTAGTTTTTTGGGTGTAGGAGAGCTTTTGAAATCCCTTGATATCACCCTTAGAATCCCTGAATTTTCTTTGCATTGGTTTGCTTCCAAAAATCATAGCTAATTTGAGTTGAATTTGGTGCTTGTTGAATTTCTGCATTTAGCATGTTTTCATTGTGTTAAGTTTATTTGTTTTCAAAAACTTCCATCACAGCCTCCATTTTCATGCATCAGTAATTATTGTGCATTTGAATTTAAGATTGCTTTTCCACACTTCAGTTAAATCCTCTAGCTTGATTCGGTTTCCATGAGTTGAGTCACTACTTGCCATCACATTGGTTGGTTTATTAGGTTGTCTACCTTCATTTTCAGTGCCATTTTATTTCTAAAGTGAAAACAAAACCCAATCACATTCGAAACCCGAAAACACAAACGACACCTAAAAACAAGCGCGAATCAAATAACGTCAACTAGTCCCCGAGAAAAATACGACCTGTGGCCCCTATATTACATTCTCATTCTTCTGATTGTAAAAGGGTTTCCAGCATTTTATTCTTATTTAAATTTGATGAGCCCATACATTTCGTGACAACTTTAATTAGTATATTTTGGGCCCGTCAAATTTTTGGCGCTGTTGCCGGGGAAGCAACTAGTTGATTTGTTTGATTTTTGCTTGTATGCTTTTTGACATATCATTGGGTTCTATTTTATTGTGTTTTATTTTTGTATACGGGTACTGCCATTTTTCTTGATTGTTTTGTGACAGGGCTGCAGGTTCAAAATGTTTTCATCCACTTATCAGCAGCCGTGTCCACAATTTCAGCAGAACCAACCATTCAATCAGTCAACAAATCAGTTTTTTCAGCCTTTCCAAAATGTTCAGCAAAATCAACCAAATTTCCAGCCACAAATTCAGAGTGGGCAGCCACAATTCCAGGGTTTTGAGCAACCATTTCAGCAATCACATTCGAATTTTCAGCAACCCAATCAACTTTTTCAGCCTCCATTACAACAATTTCAGCAAGATTTTCAATCGAGTCAAAATTTTCAACAAGAGTTCCAACCATTTCAGACTTTCCAGAATCAAAATCAGAGTGGATTTCAACCTACACAGCAAAATTTTCCACCAAATGATCAGAATTTCCAGGGCTTCAATTTTCAGCCATCTCCACCAACTTTTGAGCCAAGTTTTCAGCAGTTAAATCAGTCATTTCATCCATTTGAGCAGCCCCAACAGTTTCCATTTCAGAATGTACAGCCTCCTCCTGGACTTCAGCAGCCCTATTTTCCATTTCAAGACCAACAGGGGTTCCACACTAACCAAGGAGGCTTTGATGATCCTGATTGGGATGAGGCTCTACACCAAAGGATGATGGAGATGTTGCAACAAGTTCTACAACAACAGCAAAATTTTCAACTGTTTCTACAGCAAAATTTTCAACAACAACAACAACAACAACAATGGGTTCAAAACATACAAGATCGATTGAATCAGATAAAAGCCCAAGTATTAGAACAATCAGATGATTCTATAGGTGTAGGGGATTGCACAGAGCCCCAGGGACCACCTACTGTGATTGATACATCAGAAAATTCAGAGGATAGGATTGAGAGTGTAGGGGACTGCACTGAGCCCCAAGAATCACCCATTCCTATTTCACAGGACCATTCTCGATTTTTATTTTGTGATGATAGTGTTATTAGTGGTCCTAATTTTTCTAATACTGTTGTTGCAGATATTACAGAAGAAGCATGCAGAGGAGATGATTCCACAGGTGTAGGGGATTGCACTAAGCCCCAGGGGCCACCACAACTTCCAGAAAGTGTAGGGACTTGCATGGTGAAAGCAAGCACCCAAGGATCACCAGTTGATTTTCCACCAGAGCCTGAGGCTGAAGAGGAGAGATTACTTGACCAGGAGGAGAACACAGATACATCTACTTTTGTAGAATCTCCAGGTACTTTTCAGCATGATCAGGTAAATTCTTCTCCTAACTTTTCTGAAATTTGCATAGAGGTACCTAGTGTTGAATTGGTTGAAAATGAAGCATGTTGTGATACATTGGATGCAAATGCTGAGTGTGAAATTTTTTTAGAAGTGCCTAGTGTTGTTAATTGTTGTGATGAGTCTTTTGACATATCTTATGTTGAAAATAATTTTGAAAAATTCATTGAGGCACCTGAGATTGATTTCATAGGCTGTGATACATTGTTTGATACGTGCTTGATAGAAAATAATTGTGATATTTTTATTGAAGTGCCAAAAATTGATTTCATTATTTGTGATGAATTTCAGGATGCAAATTATGTAGGAAATAATTGTGAAAATTTTATTGAGGCACCAAGATTTGATTTAATAGGATATGATGCAGATTTGAATTCATTTCATGCAGAGACTGATATCATTTTATTTCTTTCTGACCCTGCACGCTTGAGAGAGGTATTACATGTTTTTGCAGGGTCCAGAAGACTTCAGGAGTGGGTACTCCAACTGAACAGACTCCAGCCTCCTGGAAGGACTTCTGAAGGGCATCAAGGAGGAGATGATCTGACTTTAATTAAAAGCACTCCATCCCTTGGATGGCTCTTGAACCTGAATCGCCTGAGGCCACCAGAGCAAAATATTGTGAAATTCAAGTGTGGGGGAGTTCCAAATCTCCCAGCCACCCATTTTCCTCCACTACCACGGTGGATGCTCCTTCTGGATCGACTCCGTCCACCAGAATAAAGGGGAGTTTGATTTTTCTTGTATTTACTTTTAATTCATTTTTCATTTCCATGCTTCCTAGAATTAGAATTTTCCTTTGAACTGAGTCCTTGTAAATAAATGCATGTTATTCCTTTTGTCACTTTTTCTTGCATGAGTAGAAATAAAAGTGTCCCTCTAGGTTATCTCCATAGCATTTTAGAGTCTTTTGAAAATAAATTAAATTTGG
Organism: Boesenbergia rotunda; assembly: GCA_024364735.1. Classification (NCBI taxonomy): domain Eukaryota; kingdom Viridiplantae; phylum Streptophyta; class Magnoliopsida; order Zingiberales; family Zingiberaceae; genus Boesenbergia; species Boesenbergia rotunda. The sequence continues at coordinate 344,740 of JAGFNQ010006555.1, read as the reverse complement.
TTGTTAAAACTTAAGATTTGAGTTCATGGATGAAATCTTGGATGCTTGAGTACTACTTGCTTTAGATTCTTAATTGAGGACTTGGGATGAATTATTTTTACCTAGTGAGATTAGCCTTATTTTGTGATACACATATGTTATTGAATTCTAGAACTTGCTTAGGTTCTTTCAAAACCATATTTCGTTGATTGGATCACATCTATAGAGGCTAATTCATTTGTTTTCCTTTCCATATCCATTTTAGAAGAAAATCATGTTCATTCCATTTTTTCTCTACTTATTTCTTACTCTTACCCTCACTTTTCATCGGACTTGTTGTTTGGAATGTTTCTTAATGTTATTTTGCCCGAGACGGACAAAGATTCAAGTGTGGGGGAGTGACTAAAGTTTTGGATGCATTTCAACTCGAAAAAAAAAAAAAAATTTTGCCAAGTTGAAACCAAAAGGTGCCAAGTGGGTTGAATTTGGTGTCAAAAATGAGTAAAAGGATGAAAATAATTGAGGCATCTAGACCCTTGATTATAAGTTGAAGATCCAAACAATTTTGAGCCGAGATGAATTGGGTTGCAGAAGAAACTTTTTGTGTAATCCAAATGACACACAAATGAAGGAAAGCTATGCCATGTTAAAAGAGAAAAAAATTTCTGCTATGGAAAATTCGGCCACTTTGCTAGAAGCTTAAATGCAACTGTCTTTGCTGGAGAAAGCTGAACAAATCAACTTTGAGCTGCTGTGAATCATTGAAGGACTATTTGTGAAGCTGAGCAGAAGTGGAAAAGGCTGGAAAACCTGAAGAAAAAACAAAAATCTGTGAAAAAAGCAGAAAATCTGAAAGTATTGCAGAAAATGGTGCCAAAAATCAGAAGAAGGAAAGAAATCTTTGCATAGTTGAGGCTGGAATTCAATTTACGGATCTGGAATGGAATGGAAATGAATTGCAGCAGAAATGATCCGGATTTACAGCAGAAAAGAAACAAAACAGAAAAAAATTTCAGTGAACCTGGAAGCAGAAAACAGCTTGGGGATCAAAACAGAAAAAATGCAGTCAAGTTGATGCTAATTGCTGCAAAAATCAAAGAGCTTTGCAAGGTCTGAAAGTAATCCAGAAACTGCTATAATTCAGAAATGTCAAGGCAAGAAAAAAAAAACAGATGCAAAAATCAGAAAATCTGGGACTTGCCAAAAATCAGCAAAGAGGGAAAAAATCTGCAAATTTGGAGCATGTTTCGGCCAGCCTACTGATTGCTGAAAAATTTATGCCAAACTGAGGGAAGAAAAGAGTTTTTGTGAGCAATTTAGCAAGGGAAGGGCAACTGAACTTGATTTGAGATCAAAAGCTGAGTTTGGATGGAAACATTTCTGCATTTGAAGAAAAATATTTCTAAATTGATGCATTTCTGAATTCTCAAGACTTTTCATTGCTGAGTCTCGGCAGAAGGTCTCCTACAATTCATTGAATGAGAAGAAGAGAAGGGAAAGGGAAGCTGAAGATGCAGCCGAAAAGATAAAAATTCAGAATGGTTCACATTCAAAAAGTTTGTATCAACTTGGAATTTAATTTGGGTTTCTCGGGCTGTGAATCAGGGAATTTTCGGGAATGCATCAAAGAGTATTGAGAACACCATATGCTGACCAAATCTGAATTGAAAGTCATGCAAGAATTGCTAACCAGATATCGAAATCTCTAAAAATGGTAGCAGAATTATGTTTGTGCAGTGGCTGGAAATTGACTTGCTATTCAACCATTTTTGAGTAGGATACTTAAACTTTCCACTTTCAATTGATGTAAATACTATGGATGCTATTGTTTTGAGAGATCAGAGAATTGTCATGAATCTGAAGTGGAGCTGGAATCTAAAGAAAAAGAAAAAGAAATCAGAAAAGAAGAAAGAAAAGACAAGGAAGAAACAAAGTTGGCACGAAATTGGAAAAAATGGCACAAGGAAATCAAAGAAGAGGTTTTTCATCCAAAACAAAGGCCATTACTTAAATCTGACTTTACCACACTTTGGAATTCAATAGGGGACTGATAAGAGAAGCAAAGAGCATTGGAAACATCCTCAAGCGTTCAAGTCTTCCACTTCACCAATGTTTCCATTTCCTTAGCTTTTATTTCACTCCTTACCATTGTTTATATTTTTCTTTGTTTTTATAGATGTTGATCCTAATCATGACTAATGGTGGAGAGTAGATACTAAGCAAGCCTATGGTAGTGCAAGAATCATGTGTGTAAGAGTGAGCTCCACTTCCATCACCAAATTAGAACTTAAGAGAGAGCCACCAAAACTTCCCTTGAAAGGCTAATGATTTAAATTCATCTCAATGACTCATGATAGATGAAAAGGCCAAGTTGTTGATTTAAGGACAAGATACTAATCCATAGAGCTTAGATTTATGAGAATTGACAACCTTAGGTAATTTCTTTTCATTTGCTTCTAATTATGCTTAAGAGAGCCTAAGGGATACTTATTTAGTTTTCGCGAGACGCTCAAGGTTAAGTGTGGGGGAGTTGATAAGCACCATTTTATTGATTATTTTAATTGCTAAAATCCATGTTTGACCCATGTTTTTATTGTTTAATTGTGATTTTACCCTAGGTTTTAGGATTTTCTATTATTTTGGACTTAATTGCAAAATTACATATTTTTGGATTATTTGGCCACTAATTTTCTGATATATTTTTGTAGGCACGAAAGGATCCTAGACCTAGGGCATACTGGGTCAAACCTGAGTCAGATGTGAACCGGATCGAATTATCAAGCCTACGATTAATCCGGGCCGTCCGATTCAAGAGCGGCTAGATCTGAGCCATCCGGGACGATCTGAATCAATCCGAGCTAGGGTTAGGGTTGATCAAGCTCTATGATCAAGATCTGAAGGTTTCATCCCAATCAGAGCTAGATCAACCGTTGGATCAAGCAAGGAGGGCTCTAGAGCGTCCATTCACAGATAGAGTTGATCTGGACCATCCGATGCACATCTGGAGGATCCGAGCTACCACAAGACAGATCCTGACCCCAGATCATCATCATAAAAGTTTGGCTTCAATCAGAGCAAAATCAGCCGTTGGATCTCCTCCGATCGATCTGAGCCGTCCATTGATTCCTATTTAATCAAAAACACAGCAGCAGCAGCCGTTGTCGCGTCTCCGCCGTTTCTTCATCGTCTTCGCGTTTTCTTAGCTGTTCTTCAGTAGAGTTCTTCATCTAAGGGGCGCGACCCCTCAATTCCTTTCTTAGATCATGTGTTAGGTCATTTGGAAAGTTTCTTCGGTGAGGTTCTAGCTCAGATTTGCCCAAAAACGAAGCTGTTGAGAGGTTTCCGCAGTTTTGTTCAATTGCTACCTTTGGATCGGTTGTGCTCCATTTCCATCCACCCGAGCTTCTGGAGGGGTTCCCTAGATTGCTTGGATCATCCCCAACTCATCATCAACCGTGGACACAGCTGAATTGAAGGATGCCGAATGGGAAATTCAGAATTGAGCAAGCTGAGTTGGATTTGCATCGTAGAGACAATTTCTTGATGATTTGCTGAGCTTGCGGGTTCGAGGCTCACTCTTGATTGACGACCAAGAAGCATTCGAGCTAGGGAAGCATTGAGGATTAGTTTACTTGGTTAATTTCATTGTTTTAGCTGTACTTTCCATTTCTGAATGTTATTTCTGTTTCTGAATTGTTGTTTCAGCTACTGTAGTTAACCTTTCGGGTTTAATTCTGCTTAATTAGTGGTTTCAATATGTTCTTCCCTTAGTTAGCTAGCTTGTCAGTGATTTTTAGACTTAATTTCAGTTTATTTCTTGTTTACTCCTTGCGTATCAAGTTGACAGCCCGTATCAGCCCTGTTTTTGCAGATTTCTATTCAGTTTCGAAATTTGCAATTTATTTCCAATCAGATTTTTGTTTAGTCTATTCCCTGCAATCGAAGACAACATTTAGTTTGCTAAGGAAATTGATTTGAGATGTTAAGCAATTTAGTTTCAATTTTGAGTTTTCAGTTCAGCTTATTTGCATCGAATTCTATATCTGCAGCTTGAATTTCAATTCTGCTGACTTTATCTCTGCATATCCTCAGTTTTATTTCTGAAGTTGTATTAGTGAGGTTTTGCCTTTAGATTCCAGCTCTTGAACTCCTTGCTTGGTTCGATTTGGCATCACGTGATTGCTGAATTCTGATTCTTTTTCTGAAATTCCTGCACATGTTGTGCGTATCAGTTTCTCCATTTGTGTATCACTGTCATTTTGTTGTTTACTTGTAGTTCTGAAATTGTATCAGGGAAGCTCTGCAATTCGAATTCTATAGACTTTGGGATCAGTTACTTTGCTTGACTATCCATCCATTACATTGCAGCTTTCCATTTCTGAAGTAAAACTTGATCTCTGCATTTGGTTTCTAGGATTCGTATCAGCCCTTTATATTGTATTCCTGCATTTAAATTCAGTTCTGGCAGGGGCATGCATTTAATCTCAGCTTCATGTGAATTTCTGCATTTAACTTGTACAAGCTTTAATCAGTTTTCAAGTTTCGAATTGTTGCATTCATTTCTGCAATTGTCTTCCTAGATAGCCTAGCCTTCCAATGCCGAGATGGTCAGCTATAAGTGCTGCAGTTAGTTCCAACTTTTGCACATCAGTTTCTTTTTGCATTGCATATCAAGTTAGCTGCACTTACTGCAGTTTGTATCAATGAAGCTTTGGCACATACTTTTCCTTGAGTTACTTGCTACAGCTTGTATCAAGTAGGGTTTTGGCATAGGTTTTGTATTGGACTGTTTTGAGATAGTTTTGCTGCATTGGAGTTGGATGCGCTATCAGATTTGTTTAATAACTTCGGCTGAGTATATTGGTTCGTTAAGTTTCATTAGTTGAGTTCCTTGGGGGGGGGCATTTACTTTGTTTAGCTCATTTAGTTGAGTTCATTTATTTTCCTTGTGTTTTCACTTTTGAATTGAACCCAAAACCCAAATATTTATTTGAAACCCGAAAACATAAACGACACCTAAATACAAGCGCGAATCAAACAACATCAACTAGCCCCGAGAAAAATACGACCTGTGGCCCCTATATTACATTTTCATACTTTGATTGTAAAAGGGTTTCCAGCAATTCATTCATTTATAAATTCTAAATTTGATGAGCCCATACATTTCGTGACAACTTTAATTAGTATAATTTGGGCGTGTCATTAGGTCAGTGAAGAGAGCTCTTGGTGAGGTTTCCGATTGATTTTCTGTTCAATAGCCAATTTGCGCGAGGTCTCGGCAGCTTGCTATCCGATTTCAGCGAGCTCAGCTGTGCTCCACTTCCACTACATCCGAGCTGACCAGAGGGGTTCCCTGGAAGGTTTTGGTCACTCCCTAATCCCAATCGCGAGCCACCACAGCGAGTTTGATGAAATTGGAAGCTAAATTCAGTTTGGGCAGTGATCTGATTAGATTCGGTAGCTGAGGCGATTCTCACTGATTTGCGGAGCTTGCGGGTCCGAGGTTCTCCCTTGATTGACGACCAAGGAGCTCTTGAGTTGAGGAATGGTTGAGGAGTAGCTTAAATAGTTTAATTTCAATGTTTCATAGCTGTAATTTGATTTCTGTCCTGTTTTCTGTATCTGCAGTTTTATCAGCCACTTAGTTCAAGTTTTCTGAATTGTTTAGCTTAATCTAGTTTTTAATCTTCAGGTTAAGTAGATTTAGAAGCTTGTTTAGTGAACAAATAGACCAATTTACAGTTTAATTTCTGTTTTTAGCTTGCGTGCCAATTCCCAGCTTGCGTACCATTTCATTTCTGCAATTCCTTTCAGTTTCTGAGTTTGTCTCAGATTACTTGTTTTCTGAATTTTTCTGAGCTGTTTAATTGTGAATTGTTGCTCTCGAATTAGTTAGATAGTTTGCTTAGATAGCATAGCATTTAAGTGTAGTTTCCTGCAGTTCTATTGATGCGTGCCAAAGTCAGATTTCATGCCATTTCCATTTCTGCATTTTTCTTGTAGTTTCTGATACAAGTTGTTTAATTCTGCATTCGAGCTAGGTAGATGCTTGTTTAGTGAGCATAGAACTTAGCATTTAGTTGCCTGCAACTTGGTTTCAGTTTTTAGCTTAGCTTGCGTATCAGCCCTGTTTTTCTTCATTTCTGAAATTTCTATAATTCATGCTGTGTATCAGAATCTTGCCATGCGTATCAACTTCATGTCTGAACACTAGATTGGGACAATTGATCTCGACTACATATTAGTTTGTTTGCTTCAATTGGCTGAATGAAATCTCTGCATTCGTTTTCAATTGATCAACTGCATTTCATTTCTGTATTGAAGTTGTTCTGTACAGCAGTTGGTGTCTGAAATTTTTCTTGTTCTGCACCAATTTGCTCCTGGATTTTGCTCCCAAGTTGTTTACTTCACATCCGACTATTTCACAACAGTAGGTTGTTTATCTTTGCACCCAACTTGTAGCCGAAATTTTCCACTGTATTTCTGAACATTCCGCAGTTTATTACTGCAACTTGCAGTTTCTGAAATTCCTCAACATTCCTGAAATTTCTGCTGATTTTGGGTTGTGTCAAGTCCCTTCCATAATCTGATTTGATCAGTCACTCAATTGGAGCCTGAATTCTTCATTTATCCCGACACATCACTTCATTTAGAGCTGTTCTTTCCAAGTTTGCTCAATAGTTTCATGCCGAACTGATAGAATCAGTTTTTGGCACAAAGTTTCAACCCTTGGCACAAGAGTTTCATCTTGTGTGCCAAGTTGTTAGAATACTGATTTGTATCAGATTTTCACCAGTTTTTCTGGTGTAGGACAGCTACTGAAGTCTATTGATATCATCTTCAGAATCCTTGAGTTTGTATGCATTGGTTTTCCTCTGGACTTTGTAGCTAGATGTGTAGTGATTGTCCAAAGCTTGATTGCTGAATTTTCATAGATAGCATTTGATCTAAGTCGGCTTGCTTCTGAAAATTGTATCCACTGTTTTGTTGCATCTTTGCTTCGTATTTGTTGCTGAATTTGAGATCAGATTCACTTTCTAAAAATTGCTTAAGTTCTTTAGATGAATAAGTGGTCCTTTTGATTGAATGATAACTTGCTATCACTTGTTCAGATCCATGGTTGAGTTTTCCTTTATTGTCATGGTGATTCCATTTCTATTTAGAACCCAAATCTTTATTCGAAACCCAAAAACACAAACGACACATAAACACAAGCGCGAATCGAACAACGTCAACTAGCCCCGAGAAAAATACGACCTGTGGCCCCTATATTACATTTTCATACTTTTGATTGTAAAAAGGGTTTCCAGCAGCAATTCATTGATATTTAAATTTGATGAGCCCATACATTTCGTGACAAATTAATCTAGTATATTTGGGTTCGTCAGGCAGCAGCTTAACTCTTAAGTTGGTTTGCCATGGGGGCGCCCGGGACAGTGGGGGCACCCTCAGAATGTACTGTCGAGGTTTATTTGCTTTCTTTGTGTTTTGTGTTCACCTTGGGGGCGCCCGGGACACTCCGGGAGCCCTGGTCAGCAGTTGCCTCTTTCCTTTGAGGCATTCTGAGCTGCAGACACACGTCCCTTCGATCCTGCTTCCAGGGTTAGTCCAAAACACAATAAAACAAATATTTAATTTAATTTGTACAGCCTCAGCTGTCTTGGTTCTGACTTTGGTCTCCAAAATGGAGCCCTAGGTCGAACCGACGCCTAATGTTCCCTCAAAGGGAACGCATCCTCACCTACTCCTCTCGGGAGAATTTACCTGGTGCCAACCGGCTCCTCCAGTTGGACTTTTGCCCGGCAGTCCTTCGCCAGGTCTTGAGTACCACGCAGCCCTTCGCTTGGTGCCTAGCAGCCCTTCGCTAGGTCTTTTCTTCTGGCAGCCCTTTGCCAGTGCCTAGCATTCCTTCGCTAGGGTTTGTTCATTCTGGCAGTCCTTCGCCAGAGCCTAGCAGTACTTCGCTAGGGCTTTTCTTCTGGCTGGCATTCCTTTGCCAGTGCCTAGCATTCCTTCACTAGGGCTTTTCCTGTACACTCAAGAAACTTGTTAGACAACAACTAACCCTTAACTTTTGAACGCTTTTGCCAATATCAAAACACAGGTTTGACTTGGGTGCATTTTGCACCAACAAATCCTACATATCATAGCATACTTCTTATCATGAACATATACACAATCATGGCATCATCGTTTTAGCATAAACATAAATAAAATCATGGCATCATAATTTAGCATGAATATAGATATCATAATGGCATCATAGTCTAGCATGAACACAAATAAAATCATGGCATCATTATTTAGCATGAACATAAATAAAATCATGGCATCATAATTTAGCAAGAACATAGATATCATCATGGCATCATAATCTAGCATGAACATAAAAAAAATCATGGCATCATAATTTGACATGAACATAAATAGAATCATGGCATCATAACTTAGCATGAACATAGATATCATCATGGCTTCATAATCTAGCATGAACATAAATAAAATCATGGCATCATAATTCAGCATGAACATAAATAAAATCATTTGCATAAACATACTTTACATAAGATACATCGCATAAACGTACCTTGAATAAACTTACTTTGCATAAGCATACTTATCATAAACATAATGCATAACATGCATGGATGCATGGGGCAAATGCATATACCATAAGGATGCTTAGTTTAAAATCATAATTTTAAATACTTAAACATAATCATAATATTCATTGGGGCCCTAGCTTGTACCACATTCATACATCATATGCGCGCATCCCTAAGTAAATACGAGATAGCTAATCTCGACCTACTAGGGTAAGGACAGCTTCATCGGTAGTCCCTGAACCGTGGACAGCTTCATCGGTAGTCCAGAACCGTGGACAGGTTCATCGGTAGTCCAGAACCGTGGACAGCTTCATCGGTAGTCCAGAACCGTGGACCTCACTTAGGTCCGGTACAAGCCCATTCATAAAATAAAATACTTTCACATGCTTCTTCATTCATACACATACATTGTAAAATACGGCGATTCGAAAATCCGGACTAGAAAATTTTTCGAGATTTTTCTGGATTGAGTCTAAGGTTTTTGGCCCTACGGGAGGAGTCCAAGGGGCTTTATTGTAAAAACTTAAAACTTATCAAGGTTTCATGAAAGAAAACCTCAAATAAATTGGCTTAGGTAAATTTATCTAAAGGGGTTAAGCTGATAGGATATTTGACCTTAGAGACTTAAGGTGTATTGCAAATAAGTTAGAGGGTTTAAACTGCTAAAAATCCTGCCCTAATGGCACGATTTGGATTTTGGAAATTTGAGGGGCTCTTATGCAAAACACCCTCTTATATATTTTCTTTTCCTCTGCCTTCGCCCGCAGCCAACACGCGCAATCGACTCCCTTCTTCTTCTCCCCATCGCGAACCCTAGCGCCGATGCCGCCGTTTTCTTTCCTTTGTTCCGATCGCAGCGAAGTTGAAGGATTCGATTGTGCCAACCCGACCCCCTTCCTTCTTCCTCCCCTCCGCGTGCCCTAGCCACAGTCGATGCCGACCTCTTCTACTCCTCATCGCGAGACCTAGTCGAGCGCACAGGGAGGCGAGTGCAAGGATTCAAGTGCCATGGTGGTTTTGTTCTCCTCGCAAAGGTCTCTGTTTCTGGCTAGCGTTGCCGTGCGAACGCTGCATCATCGATGGAGCGGAGCCGCATCCAGTGAAGGGCACACGACTGAGGGAGTTGGCGTCCGTCTACTAAGATCTGACAGTGAGGAAGATCTTGGATTCCTGACGAGGGGTCTGTCATCGACCTCTCAGGGATTGATCACAAGCCAGGGGTGTTCTCCTTGCGCTCATGGGATTGGCGGATCTATGCTTGAGGATCATCACTGATACTATGCCGTAATTCTCGATCTTGTGTTTATCGCTGGAAGTAGCTGTCACAAGGTAAGATTCTGTTCTCTTGGTGCTTGATCTTGGAGGTTGATTCGGAATAGTATTGATGAATGGGTGTTCATGCGTGGGATCAGTGGGCTAATGGGATGATTTGAGCTGAGATCTGGATCGGAGTTGCTTGTAAGCAATTGGCTGAGGTATGGTGTGGATTCTCCAATAATGGTTGAGGATGATGTTACTAATTTGATCCATGGATGTTTGTTTAGTTTTCTTTTAGCTTCTATACTATGGTTCAAATTTCGGAATCGTATTGCAAATTGTGAGTCCTGTGTTGTTTTGATTGGGATGTGGGTCTCAGCTATAGAGCTCCATTACTGTTCAAATTTGTTCCTCTGCCATGGATTAGTATGCTTGGTTGATAATAGGATGCTTCTGGCAAGATCAGTGTGGTGGTGGAGAGATTGGTATATGATGATGGCTTTGATTTTTGAGTCTCTTTCAGTTTTGGCAATTGATTTCGGTTTGGGTTTTGGCTATGGATCTAGTTTCTGTGAATTGATCAAGTGATTGTTTCTTGCCTGGTAATACCTGATAGTTTGGATTAGAACAGGAAATGATTAACTAAAGGAGTAGTTGATTGAATTCTGTTTAGATTTAGTTATCTTGGATTTTGATTATAGTACTGTGGTTGGATCTTGTAATATGAGATGTTGGTTTAATATGGAGTAAAATATGTGGATGAATCAGTTCAAGAGACGTTGGGTAATTGTCTTTCCCAGATATTCACTTCGGTTGCTTTGTTTTACTTGCCGTGAGGTTCTGTTTTGAGAACTCAATCTGATATGATTGGATTCGGTGATGTTTGGTGGAGGTTTGGATCTTGTGTTAGATCTTGGGTTAGGTTTAGATTAAACCTAAGTTTGAAACCAATCACGAAAACTTAGGCTAATCATTTAAGTAGGGATAATTAAATGATTACGACAATTAGGTTAACCCTGATATGGTTTAGGGATTTATTAGCTATCTATCATTTGTATAATAGCTAATTAAATGCATCCTTGACACAGGAGCCTGATTGGATTATTGATGGGTGATTCTTTCTGCTTGTGATACGGACTTCTACTTTTGGAGGCGGGTACCCATTTGACTTATCTTTTAGATATTGTCATATTGCTATGCATGGTTGGTTATAGATAGCAGTAAGATTATACGCTAGCCTTGTTTATTATGCTGTTCTGGATACTTGTTAGTTATCCCTGAGTTATTATGCCTGTTCTGGATACTTGTTAGTTATCCCTGAGTTATTATGCCCTGATCTTTATCCTGGTCTGGATACTTGTTAGTTATCCCTGAGTTATTATGCCTGTTTCTGGTTATCCCGAGTTTTATGCTTCCTGGTATTGTTAGTTATCCCTGAGTTATTATGGTTTGATACTTGTTAGTTATTAGTTATTATGTCTGTTCTGGATACTTGTTAGTTATCCCTGAGTTATTATGCTGTCCTGGATACTTGTTAGTTATCCCCCTGAGTTATTATATTCCTGTTCTGGATACTTGTTGTTATCCCTGAGTTATTATCCTGTTCTAGACTTGTTAG